>CM070520.1:45968881-46147796 GCA_036346375.1 Guadua angustifolia | reverse complement strand
AGCCTAAGCATTGCCTTATTTACACTTCAGATCTACTTCATGGTCTGGCCGCCCAAGCCCAGCCCATTTGCACTATTGTGACGAGAAGAAATGAATCAGAGACACATGAAATTAAGACAGTGGACACAAATATTATAGAAAAAAGAACTAAAATTTATTTATTCTTAGAACGATGGGGTGTGCTGAATGAACGACGAGAGAGAGAAACGAGAGAGTGAGGAAGAGAGGCAATGGAGATTGAGAGAGACGGATGAGCGAGGGAGAAATTGAGAGAGACGGGTGAGAGAGAGAGCTAACCCATTTCTCTCGTGTGTTGGTAGTGGGTGGCGCTTCTGTTGTTGGGTACGTCCATAACGCTCACGCTCTGTGGGTCGGTGATCTTCATGCTGACCTTCTTCCTCATGCATTGGGTCATCGGATCCGACATGACCTGTGCTACAGTGTCGTGCCGGGCCGTACCACCTATCATGCCTGGTTCTCGGGCCGCACGCCCGCGCTTCTGAGTGTCATGCCGCCCGGCACGGCCTACTTGCGTGCCGTCAGCATCGACCGTCTGGCGTACCCATCAGAGCCTCGGGCGGCCGAGTGCCCAATACATTTTTCTGCCATAAATAAATTATTCCATAATAAATATTGTATTCCATCACAAATATTATTGTCAAATTAATTATCACATATATATATCACAAATATAATTAACACAATGAATAATTCATATTAAATTTAGTGTACGTAAAAGAGCTCAAAAAATAAGATATGGTAGGTGTGCAGCGTAAGGTGCAGAGCCCTTCTATATTGACCATATCGCATTCACATATGTATTCCACTGGTCGTCCAACATTCACTTACAAAAAATAGTTCCAATTAATAGACCCTTCGACAGTCTTGATTCGTTGCCTCTGTTCCAGCTGCGTTGACACGAGTATGGCCTTTTCACAGTCTTTGCATGCTAGCACCAGTTTGTCCGAGATCAATTTCTGTCAGTACTAATCCTTCAAAATGTCCTATCACAATCCAGCAATAAATTAACATATTGTGTATTACTGTTGAATCAAAAAAAATAAACAATATATATTTAATTTAGTGTATCGTAGAAGAGCTCAACCAAGGGAAAAAGAGTATAACATTTTCACTCCCCAATGATGAACAATTGTTAAGGTAGAAGCTGGCAAAACCTTAGTGAACAAATCCACAATATTCTTACTTGTTTGGATTTTTGTATTTCTATATTTCAATTTTCCCTCTACGCATATGGGTATAAATGCTTAGGGGGTATATGCTTTGTCATATGAGTCTCTATATAGGTATTCTTCATCTATGCAACGCAAATTGATCCTCCTGGAGGAAATTCTTTGGACCTATGGTAAGATACCTCGAGGTATAGAAAGGCATATATTAGACACCTTATCAGTTATCACTGACAGTTTTCAAAAGCCGTCTATGTTAAAGCTAATCATAGACAGTTTTTCTAGCACAATTATCAAAATTACAGGATATGTTAAGAACCGTCTGTAATAAGCTGATGTTTAATTACACTTTAAGATGATCCTTGATCAAACAAGCTCACCTAGGCTTTGAACCCTTTTCCCCAAACCCCTATTTTGCTCTTTAAATCCAAGAGGTCCCTGTGCTGCAGGGTGCCTACCTCCGATGTAATTTTTGTAACAAATTTTGGCTCAGCGATTAAGATGTTTAGGAGGCTAAAACCCTCTGTTGATTCTTCAAAAAAAATATTATACATTAATCCTTTCTTTTATTTTTGGAAAACTCATACTAATTTGTGTAAGTACATACGTGAGGGCAACGTATCAGCTAAAAATAGTTATACGTTGCCAACAAGTGTGAGCAATAACTTGCCTGGGTCTGCAGGTAGTTCCAAATGCCAACTCGAAATAATCCGTTCGTCAAAATCCTGTGTTAGGCAAGAAGAAACTTATCATAGAAGTAACACCCTAACTTCAGTTTATATCCTCCCACGAAGAAATCCACTCACCATGGCTCTGTTGGATGGGAACATATTCTGTGCAAATAAATGTTTGGTGCAAACTTGGTGTAAACTAACAAAAATTTCAAAAAATTCTGAAAAAAATCATGGATGTATATCTCAGCTTACCCCATCTACATATAAAATTTCATGATCAAATTCATCCTGTGCTAGAAGTTACAAAAAAAACAAAGTTGATTATTCATGATCAAGTTTGTTTTTTTTACTCTTCACAGAATGAATTTGATCATGAAATTTTAATGTAGATTTTCAAAGCTGAGATGATTGATGTTTTCAGAATTTTTGAAACTTTTGTTAGTTGAGTTACCAAGTTTGCACCAAATATTTATTTGCACTGGATATTTTTCCTGTTGGATGCACATCTAAGGACAGGCTTATCTCGGATTGGATCTGGTTGCAAGCACTGAACGAGCTGGTGAAAACACTCGAAGAAAAAAGGCAAGGAAATCACATCTATGGAAAAATGGCATTTGCATACCATGATTTGGCGTTTCATATTGGCTGCCTCATTGATGCATCGTCACCATGTACAATCACAGCCACCGAAGAAAACGCAGCAAAGACCTACACAAGTAGATAAGAAGCCAGAAGATAGAATTAATATATGTAATACTATATATGTAACCTTATTAATGTTTCAATATGTGGTTATAGTACTGGTGTTATAACACTTTGTGTCTTTTGGCTAAATGCCACACAGTACAAGTCACACTACCAATGCACTGATTGGATTTATTTGTAAATTCCTCATCTTGGTTATGCAATCTTAAGAAAACTACGATAATCAACTGCATCCCCTTGCAAAATGGAAAAAATTATACATGGAGTAACATTTTTTTGTGCCAGTTGCACAGACAGTAGCACCCTCTTAACAGGAATATAGCTGAGATACTATTTACGAGTGTAAAAAAATTGTTCCATCACAGAAAAAATGTGAATATGTGTTCGATTTGGCAGATCTATGTGGGGTGTTGGATATGCACCAGTACAACCAAAAAATTAAAAAATATCAAAAGATCACCTCTTCAATAAGCTAAATTTGTTGATTGAACTGATTTCGAGTTTGATGGTTTGTAAAACCATAGAACTATTTGTATTATATCTTTAGCAAATTTTAAATATATGTAATAGATTTATGATGTTACAAAACTATTACAAAACCATAGAACTATTTGTATTAATTTTTAGCAAATTTTAATTGCAGAAGCAGGATAACCTGGAGAGCGGAAGGCCTGCTGGCTCGTGCTCAATTGGATATGGCTCGATCCATGACGGTAGGGGAGAGAGATGGATATATAGATTGAGCTCCGTTAGATTAAGGATCGCATCCCTCTTAATGGGCCGATTGGGCCTTATGCTCGACTGGGCCATTTACGCCAGTGGCTAAGTGGGTCGGATGGGCCGTTCAGCTATCGATTGAATAAATAAATAAATATATAAATATATTCAATATTTGCTAAAAATTCTATAAATCCAAGGAAATAGTTTTTCTAGGTTATGGGTTTTTTAAAATTTTGATAAATTTGATATTTAGCATCATTGGAAGTTCCATGCTCTGGGTTTAATTTCTAGCTTTATGCCATATTAAATATATGCTATGATTTATTTTTTGTTATTTAAGTAATTCTAAAATTGCTTGAAATTAATGAAAATGCTAGAAAATTATGGAAAAATATGTATGACTCATTGCTTTGTGTCATGTTGCTAGATTAATTTTCTTGGTACGCTCTTTCATGATGATATGTGATGGACATATTGTTTCCTATTATTCAAGAATTCTAAAAATTATTTGGTAATTAATGTAAAAAGCATGAAAAATACCGTAAAAATTTTAGATTGCATTTGGGATCTTCATGTCTCTGTATCTATTTTTCTAGCTTTATATCATGATTAATTCATGTTGAAATTTATTTCTCTGTTAATTGGTAATTTAAAATTGCTTAATGATTAATGAATAGTAAAAAATGATAGAAATTTCATAAGAGCATATTGAAAGCTCCATATCTCTGGATTTATTTTTCTAGGTTAATTCCACATTGATATGTGTTGAATATATTTTTGTGTTACATGGTAATTCTTAAATTGTTGAATAATTAGCAGAAAAACATGAGAATTGCTAGAAAAATTCTGGTAAATTTTAGATAATTATCTACCGAATAGATATAAATAGATATAGACCAAGTTCTACTGATTAAAGAATGAGGATGCAATATAATGATTTTACCAGTAGTTAAAGTCATTTTGCATAAATAGAAATAGGATATGTTGGACCTCACAAAGAGAGAATTTATCAAGCTTGCCCTGAATGGCAACAAATGCCTTACCCTAGCAATGAATATTAAGATTAATTTGATAGCTCGATCTTTTGGAGCTGATGTTTTCCCTGCCTAAAGCGGGTACCCCTACTCTCCCCAAGCTACCAGATGTACTGCGACCTTACCTCGAGGCACCATCTTCATACGTAATCAAGGCGGAATAGTTGATGGAAGATGACGAGCTGGTACTTTTGAATTCCCTGAAGGAAAAATATATAACCAGTAAAGATCCATTTTGTTGCCAGAAGCACATTGTGAATGGATCTTCCCGTGCTTTCAGGATATGCATCTGCCACCCCAATATGAGGATACTACTGTAATAGTATCACCATGCTCAATACCAGAAGTACTTCGAGCTTATATGCATTTTTGCTAGAAGCAAAAAAACTTGATGAACTCCCATTGAAGAATCATCACATAATTCCTAATGGGAGTCTTGCAGTGTCCGAAGCATATGCAAATACTCAGTAGGCTAGCAATTGCCATGGTTGCAGAAAGGACCAATGGAATAAAGGGGATAAGGGGAAGAGGCAATTCATAGTGGAAAAATAAAGGTAAGAGGTCAGAGACTTCCAGAAATAAGGCTGCAAACCCTATTTTAGGTATGAATGTATTGACTATTGGTCATGCAACAATTGCATCCCCAAGCATGTAGTAGACCTTTATACAAAATCCACTGGAAAAATCCATAAGACCCGGTGTAAACAATGTTAAATCATACTTCACCGTTCAGCCTGTTGTTGACACATGTGTTGAAAAGTGTGATAATATGATCATTAAAATTATAAAGTTGAGGGTCCCATAAGGACATCTACGACTCATATAGAGACCTGAATTAGTCTCCTGAGTATTCCTTAACTTTGCTAGTCGATGTCACATATTGCTTATAAGTCTCCTTATCAGTTTAGCCTAGTTCTTGAATGAACATTTGGTCTACGCTCCTGTTGAGCGGTTATCATTCAAAATTGAATAAATTGATATTTCCTAGATATTTATTTAATTGTGCTATATTTGTTCTATATTCTACAATTTGTTCCTGATGCAACAATTGTTTGATTGATAAATCATATTTCTAATATAGAACAAAGTATAATCCAATAGCGAAGGTAAAAATCTGTCTAGAAGACAGTTATACCACACTAAGCGAATATAAAATATTATGACTATCGCCAGAAGCGATACTCTCACAATTGGCACCAGAAGAATGCTATATTATACCCTGAGTCCAGTCGTACTCTCTTAAGTTTAAAGATATTGGTCTGAATTGTTTCCTTACAAAGACAAAGAATGAGGATGGTACAGAATATCTACTCATGACTAAGTTTAATGGGTGTAATTAACGTGTGGTAGAAAACTTCATTCATTCTCCTTCGGGTTATACTATGCACATATATAATCTAAAGTTTGTGTTGCGATGAAAACCCAGAAATATTAAAGATCTAGCAAATCGAATGAGATATCTTGAGTTGAATATTATAAAAAAAATAATTATAATTCTGCTGGACATAGCATAAAGAGTTTCCTAGACCTAAAGTCTCCTTATGCCCTAGTTACACTAAAGGAAATCTTATTCTTAGATCTTCTTACCTAAAAGATTAGGGAAGAATCACTGAATTTCTTGGAGAAAATTTAAAATGATATCTGTGAATCTATTCAGCCCCTATTGGGCCCTTTCTAAGAAATTTTATGGTACTAATAGATGCTTATACTAGATGATCCTATGTAGTTCTCTTATCTACTAGGAACCATGCTTCTACCAAAATTAATTGCCCAAATTATTAAGTTAAGAGCCTACTTTCCAAAAGAAAGGATCAAGTCTGTTTGAATGGGCAATGCTGGCGAATTTATCTCAAAGCATTTAAAGATTATTATATGGCTTCGAATATTAATATAGAGCATATTGTACCTGATGTCGACACTTAAAATGGCCTTGTAGAGCCATTATATTAAAAAGGACAAAACATATTGCTTGGTCGTTCTTGCAGAATAGTTGGCTTCCCACCAGTTGTTGGGGCCACGCAGTATTGTATACTGCGGTAATAATTGAACTCAGACCAATTGCACATTACGAAATTTTCCCTTTGCAGATAATGCGTGGAAAAGGAGTAAGTATTTCCCATCTGTAAAAATCTAGTTGTGCGGTATACATGCCAATATCTCCACCATAACGTACAACCATTAGACCTCACCAGAAGTTGAGGATCTATGTAAATTATGAATCTTCGTCATGTATTCAAATACTTTAAGCCTATGACAGGGGATCTGTACACGGCTCGATACGCTAATTATACTAAGGACATTTTTCGACATTAGGGGGAGATAAATACCACATTAGAGAATGCCGAGTCCTTAGATTCACGCACTAGAGAGACCGAACTTGAAGTTCGAAGGATAATAAATCTACAATAAATAAGCTAATAATCCGCCAAATGTCTTCACTGGTCATAAGGGAGTGAAAGATCTCATATACATGCAGTATATGCACCTGAAAGAGTGGAAACACCCTAGAAGGATATTGAATCCACTCTTGACCCTCATGATAAGAAAAGGGGGAGGCCTCCAGGTGCACGGGACTCAATTCCATGGAGATGTCGCAGAAGTAGAGAACCAAACAAATGAGAACACTACCCGTGACAGTAGAAGAAGCTTAACCTGATGTTGAGAAAATCACTGAAGTGAGCCATCCTAGAGATGGTAACATCCTGAAGTGATCCATCCTAAAGATGATAACTCTAGTGTATATTTGCATGCACAATTCCACACTGGAAAGTCGGAACACCCAGACTCTATCGTTGTGGGAAATCATGAGAAGCTGGAGAAATTAACATAGATACATCCCCGAAGCGATGTAGGAGAAATAAATAAAAGAAAGACTACAATTGTCGACATATATTTGCCTCTAAAATTGCTAAAAGTTGGATCCAGAATCAAAGTCTATGGCAGAGTACCAGAAGCGCTCATCTAAGGTCAAACAAAAGAAGCAATCGAGGCAACACTCGCTTAATAAGAGAAAAGTTTCTGGTCCTGTTGACCAAACATCTCCTAAATTGTTCCTTGCAGGATCAAATGGGTTTTTCATCCAGAAGAGAAATGGAAAATACCCAGGTGGTGAGATATGAAAGCGAGGCTTGTAGCACAAGGGTTCACGCAGAGACCCGAATCGATTCTCTTGTAAAGAGTAGAATAACGTTCGGAAATTTAATATTGATGGCAGCAAGCTTAATCGTATTAAATGCAGTTGATAGATGTAACGACCGCATATTTATATGGGTCGTTGGATACGAATATTTATATGAGAATCCCTGAAAGAGTTACAATTCTGAATCCTAATAATTGCAACATGTATAGTATGATCAAAATGAAGAGATCGCTATATAGATTAAACCAGTCGGGAAGAATATGGTATAACCGGCTTAGCAAGTTCCTCCTGAAGAAGGGATACTCCAATAATGATGATTGTCCCTATGTGTTTATAAAGAAATCCCAGAATAGATTCTATATCATCTCAATATATGTCGATGATCTGAATATCATCGGAACCACAGAGGAGATAAGGGAAGCAAGTGTTTACCTCACGACGAAGTTTGAGATGAAAGATTTGGGTAAAACCAAAATTTTGCGTAGGCCTGCAGCTAGAGCATTTCCCAGAAGGAATTCTTATTCACCAGTCTTCATATACCCTGAAGGTATTGGAGAGGTTTGATATATATAAATCACATCCTTTGAAAACCCCTATGGCCGTGAGATTCCTTGAAGTGGATAAAGGCCCATTCAGACCAAAGATGGAAAATGAGGAAGTCTTAGGACCTGAAGTCCCATATTTAAGTTCTATTGGAGCACTCATGTATCTTGCTGAATTGTACAAGGCCTGATACCACATTCACAGTGAATTTACTAGCAAGAAATAGTGCAGCCCCGACCAGAAGATATTGGGCTAGTGTAAAGACTTTACTCAGATACCTCCAAGGTACTCAAGATTTTGGGTTGTTTTTCCAGAAGAAGTAAGACTTGACCATGGTGGATATATACTGATGTCAAGCACTGCCCTCGATCCCTCACCAAATCACAGATCGTTTTGTGCTTCTCTCATGGCAGCAAATTGCTTTCTTGGTCTTGTAAATGCACTCGGTAGCAACTTCTACCAAACACTCAGAGATTATAGCCTGTATGAAGCCTCACGTGAATGTGTTTGGTCGTGGCATGCAGATTAACCATATCCAAAAGTCATGTGGCCTTAACACCGCTGATACCCCCACAATTATCTACGAAGATAATTCTGCTTGTGTTGTACAAATGTAATTGGGTTATATAAAGAACAACATCACGAAGCATATTGCTCCTAAGTTATTCTATCCTCGCGAACTCCAGAAGAGCGGTGAGATAAAGATCTTGCAAATTAAGTCATGTGAAAATCTTGCAGATTTATTCATTAAGCCCTTGCCTAAATCCACATTTCAAAGATGTGTTAAAGACATTGGAATGAGAAAACTTAGTAAGATGCAAAGTTCAGGGGGAGAATACCCTTGAACCATAACCCTTACTGTGATCCTAAAAATCATAATAAAACCCGAAAGGTTATAAGTTGTACTCTTTTCCCCTTTTGTGAGTTTTCCTGAAGTTTTCTTATATGAAGGTTTTTAATGAGGCAACTAGTGCAACATAAAGTGCGAGTACAATTACTCTTTTCTCCATCTCCTTTTTCCCACTGAGTTTTTGAGTGGAGTTTTTAACGAGACATATGCATTACGTGGTATTCGCCTAAGGGGAGTGTTATGAGATAAGCAAACCTAACCATATCCGTTTAGGACTCTATCTCTTTATGGTGTGGGCGAATCCGAACTCTTCTCTCATATTGCTATATATATCGGGTGTTCCCCATTGTAAACAATTAATCTAATAAAATGAGAGAGAATTCCACCCTATATCGTGTGTCCCTTTGTTCTTGTTGTTGTGATTGCGACGACAACTCTGTGATTGATCGTGGGTGAACGACTACGTTTAAAACAATGCTTACGTTAACAATAGGACCATTGAAAATAAGCAAGCGACAGCTAGAAGTTGTTCAGAAGAAATAAAACGGCTCGCATAGTCTCAAATATCTTATGGGCCAGGGGCCCAGCTACTAATTGTAGCATCACTTTCGTGACGGCGAAAGTTCTTGGAAATGGTCCGAGAAAAGAGTTGTTAATATTAGGGGTGCAAACGGAGCAGATAATTTCCGACCGACCGAAGACCAAATTCGTTTAAAATCCGATTCGAATCCGAAAAAATGATATCCGGATTCGATCCGGATTCAAATCTGCCTATCCGAAAAAAATATGGGGTAAGATATGGGAAGAGAAGTATCCGATCCGTATCCGATCCATATCCGCATATCCGAGATATCCAAAAAATATCAGTGTAAATGAGTGCAATAGATATCCGATAACAGATCCGATAAACATAAACATTCTACATCATATAAGTTCATATGTTGATTGGAATTATACTTGGCTGCATATTATTCTTATATAGAGAAGGCAACTATTATTGAATTTGAAACACTTATATGTCTCCAAGGTTCTAGTAAAGTTTTGTGTATTTAATATGCGCGACATATGTAGTTTCTGCTTTCACGCATTATCCGACTAACTATTCAGAATCGAGACTAACCGTGATCCGAACGATCAGTATTCGCCTCGATTCAATAATCGGTAATCAGTATTCAGATTCATCCGGCATCCGTCTCCGTATCCGATTCTATATCCGAGAAAAATTTGGAATAGGATACGGAATGAGCGTAAACTGGCTCAGATCCGATCCGCTTGCACCCTAGTTAATATTATGAGATAAGATCTCCGAACGATCCGCTCAGACTCTATCTCTTTTGATGTGGTCGAATCCGAACTCCTCTCTTATACCACTATATATATCGGATGCCCCCTCATTGTAAACTGATTGAATGAATAAAGCGAGAGAGAATTCCACCCTTACATTGTGTGTCTATTGCTCTTGCCCTATGATTGCATCTACATCGGGTGATTGATCATTGGCGTTCGATGACGTTTTACAACACATTATCAGCACGAGTCTCTACCACAAGGAGGAGGATTGTCGACGACGAACGAACGACTACTACTGGCGATTGATCGCTCGATCCAATCTGCAATCAACTCGCCATCACGCTGACACCCACTTGAATTGCCGAAAAGTCCTACGCAACTCTATCCTATGCGATAGCCTACAGAATTTCCTCTGCAGGACGAATCAAGATAACAGATTGGCACAGTCGATTGAATCGCGATTGAATTTAGTAGATCGAAATTTTAATCCTACAGGTCATCAGATTAACCAGAGATAATGGCAAACAATGTATGTGATATTCCCTGTTCATCAGATCGAAAGAAACAAAATTAAGTTAAACATCAGCCGCTGCTCCATCTTGCGCTGGTCGACGCCCCGCAGCCGTGTCGCCGTCGGTTCGCGCCACCTTAGCCGTACCGCCATCGGCCGCGCCGGTCACCACCCGAAGTTGCACCCGACCGAGCCGCCGCCGAGCTCGCTGCACCCGAAGTTGCCCCCGGCCGAGCGCGCAGCCGAGCCCGCTGGCCTTCACCGTGTCCGGCAGCACCGACGCTGAGCCCATCGCGTCCAAAGGCCAAGTTTCCTCGGCCAAAACCCTCCGCGCCCGAAGTCGCCTGCTTCCGCCAAAACCCTCCACGCCCGAATGGCGGCGGTAGATTAGTATGGTGGCTAGGGTTGGAGCTGAACTATTAAAGCGCATGGGCCTTGTAGGTTATGGGTTTTTCCTTTTCTTTTGGTTTAAGGTAAATCGGGCCTTTGAGGCCACGTGACGAGTGTCCCTTTTGGACTGATGGGTCATACGGCCCGCAGATCGTATGGCCCACCCGCTGAAAATATATATACACTGTTGAATTAACCAATAAATCTTGGAAATTGCTGCTAAACCTAAGGAAATATATTATCTAGGTTATGGGTTTCCATAAATTTTGATAAAATTAGTATTCAGCACATTCTGGAAGTTCCATGCTCGAGTTTTATTTTCTAGCTTTACGCCATGATTTAATATGTGGAGAATATCTATTCTTCTATTATTAAGTAATTCTGAAAATTGCTTAGTAATTAACAAAAATACTAGAAAATTATGGAAATAATCAAGCTATCAAAACGGTTTTGCACTTGAATGCATAAGCGGTTGGGTTTCGATTTAGTTTTGAAGGAACGAATACATGATAATTGGTGTCTAAGGAAAACACACATGAGGCTAGGTTTCTTAATTGGCGTCCGAAATCGGGAAGTACTCCCTCCCTCATGTGAGCCCTCGGGGCGGGTTGGTCTGGCCAAGAATCATGTTGACGGAGGCATTCATTATATGTTTTCATACCCAACCAACAAGGATTACATAAGATGTAATTAGCATTATACCAAGTTTATTTCACGTTGAAATTTATCCTTATGTTAATTAGTAATTCTGAAAATTGCTTATTATAAAATGCTAGTAAAATCCTGAAAAATCTATGATAATTATCTGTTGAATAGATATAGACCATACTTTATTGATTCAATAGCAAGGCATGCAAACAATATTTTACCTGAAGTAAAATCCCCATTTTGTATGCATATAGGATATGTCTGACATCACAAAGAAAGAATTTGATGGGCTTGCCCTGGATGGCAGCAACTACCTCACTTGGGCAATGGATGCCAAGATCAACTTGACAGTCCGATCTCTTGGAGCCACAATTTCCCTGCCTGAGGCTGGTGCTCTGGCTCTCCTTGAAACCACTAAGTGCGCAGCTTTGCACTTCCTGAGGCACCATCTCCATGCGGACCTAAAGGTCGAATATTTGATGGAGGAGGACCCGCTGGCTCTATGGAATTCCCTGAAGGAACGATATAACCAGCAAAGGTCGGTTCTGTTGCTAGAAGCACAACGTGAATGGACCCTCCATCACTTCCAAGATTTTAAGTCAAGGGTAACAGATAACTCGCCATGCACAAGATTGTTGCAAAACTAGCATTTTGTGACCGTAAGATCACGTGTTTAAAAGATTGACAAAACTTTGTGCACATTCCACCCCAACATGAGGATACTGCAACAACAGTATCATCATGCAAAGTACAAGAAGTACTCTGAGCTGATATGTGTTCTGCTAGAAGCAAAAAAGCACGATGAACTTCTAATGAAGAATCATCAAGTCCTACCTAGTGGGAGTCATGCATTGCCTGAAGCACATGCAAGCGTTCAGCAGGCTAGCAATAGCCGAGGTCGCAGAAAGGGCCAAAAACAGAAAGGGGATAAATGGAAGAATGAAAAAAATCATAAAGGAAGAGGTAAATCTAGTGGAAAATAAAAGAAAATGGATCAGGTCGTTTCCAGAAGAAAGGACCAACAAATAATATGCTGATCCTAAACAACCATGCTATAAGTGTGGATGTACTGGTCATTGGTCTCGTACATGTCGCACCCCAAAGCATTTGGTGGAATTGTACATGAAATCCACTGGGAGATTCCAGAAGAATCAAGGGAATAAGTCGGAGGCGTATTTCACTTCTCAACCTGTTGTTGACAATAAAATGGAATTGGAGGATGATCTAGTTGGGGATGAGCTGAAAGAATTCCAGAAGAATAAAGACAAGTCCCAAAAGGACGATATAAATGATTTATATGGAGATATGGAATAGTCTCCCAGTATTCCTTTAGAGTCGATGTCGCATTATCCTTTAGAGACTCCTTAAGAGCCTCATTTATCAGCTTAGTCTTTGTGTTCCTGAATGAATAATGGTCTACGCTCCTGTTGAGCGATTATTAGTCAAATTTAATAAAGTGTGATTTTCCTAGGAAATTTATTTAATCATGCTATGCTATGTATGTTGCAATGAAAACCAGAAGTTTATGTTGCGATGAAAACCATAGTTAAAACCCCAGAAATATTTAAGATCTGGCATGATCATCTGGGTCATCCTGGGTTGAATATGAGGAGAAGAATAATTATAATTCTGCTGGCCATAGTGTAAAGACTTTCCTAGACCTGAAGTTTTCTTATGCCCTGATTGCACTAAAAGAAAAGTTTATTCTTAAATCTTCTTACCTAAAATGTTAGGGAAGAATCACTGAATTTCTTGGAGAAAATTCAAAGTGATATCTCGTGGACTGCTAGTCCCTCAGGACTCCTTCTAAGAAATTTTCCGGCATCGATAGATGCTTCTACTACCACCAACAGGATCGCCATACACTCCTCATATGTGGACCGAGCTTGATTCTTGTAACTCAAAGATTTGCTCAAGAATGCTATGGGTGGCCCTCTTGCATCAGCACAGCGCCAATGCCGATATTACTGGCATCTGTCTCCAAAACGAAGGGTTTAGTAAAATTAGGTAAGGCCAACACTGGGGCCTGAACCAATGCAGTCTGTAACTCGGAAAAGCAATTTCAGTTTCAGGTGTCCACTAGAAAATGATGCCCTTTTGTAACAACCGGTGAGAGGCTTGCAAATAACACCATAATGGCGAATAAACTTTCTGTAATATCCTGCCAAGCCGAGGAAGCCACGTAATTCTCTGACAGTTGTGGGCACCGGCCATTGAAGGACGGCCTGGACCTTTTTGGGATCAGTAGAGACACCTGATGAAGAAATGAGATGACCCAGATATTCTAAACACTGCTGGCCAAAAGAACATTTGTCCTTCTTGATAAACAGCTTTTGTTGATCCAAGACCTGAAACACTTGTCTGAGATGAGTGACATGATCCACCCGGGTGCCACTGTATATCAAGATGTCATCCATAAACACGAGCACAAAGCGACGCATGAAGGGAGCAAAAATTTGATTCATGACACCTTGGAACGTTGCCGGCGCATTAGTAAGGCCAAAAGGCATGACACGGAACTCATAGAGTCCCTGGTGAGTGCGAAAGGCAGTCTTGTACTCCTCTCCCACGGCAAGACGAATTTGATGATATCCCGAACAGAGATCAAGTTTGGTAAACCAACGGGCGCCAGCAAGCTCATCCAATAATTCATCAATGATTGGTAAAGGATGTTTGTTTTTGACCGTAATAGCGTTGAGTTGGCGATAGTCGACACAAAAACGCCAAGAGCCACTCTTCTTCTTCACCAACAAGACTGGAGAGGCAAAAGAACTCGAGCTCTGTTGGATGACTCCTGTGGACAGCATGTGTGCAATTTGATGCTCAATCTCATCTTTCTGTTGTGGTGTATACCGATACGGCCTGACATTGACCGGCTGAGCACCTGGAATGAGAGGTATCCTGTGGTCAAATTGTCGTCGGGGAGGTAACTGTACAGAGTCTTGAAATAGATGGTGAAACTCTTGTAACACTGGCGCCAATGCAGGTGGAACGGTCTCCTCTGATTCAGCACTGAAGGCCTGATCGATATGCTATTGCAATTGCACCAGATGAGTAACTGCACCACGTCGCAGTAATCCCCCCAATTGCTTGGCACCAATATGTTTACTCTCAGGGACATCATCTCGAATTCCTTGCAGCATGATCCGACGTTGATTATGAGTAAACTTAATGCAGCGATGCTTCCAATGAACCCACATGGGACTGTGTTCTTCTAGCCAATCAGCCCCTAAAATCATATCGTATTGACCCAGCGCTAACACTCGAGTATCTTGCGTAAACGAGTGTCCTTGGATCCACCAGGAGAGCGACGGTACGATGGTATTACATTCCATCACCCGACCATCAGCAATGATTAACTTCAGTGGCTGAATACTCTTTGTTGGAAGGTGTACCCTACTCAACAAGTCTTCGCTGATAAAAGAATAGGTACTGCCTGAGTCAACCAGAATCAGTATCTCCTGCTTACCGATCTGACCATGGAGACGTAACGTGCGACGAAGTTGTCGAGGACGTCCTGAAGTGTCAGACACAAGCAACAACTCTTCATCTTGTCGATCAGACTCTTCTGTAAATGGCTCATCTGGTTCGGCTTGGAGTTGCAGCACTTCAAGCAGCTCTTCAATGACATGGAGAGGTACTCGGTCTGGGCACTTATGAACCTTGCTCCATTTCTCACCACATGTAAAACATAGGCCATTGGTTTTACGATACAGACGCAATGCCTCCAATTTGTCATCTGATCGACCACTGTATGTCTTCCGAGGTTCTTCTATCTTCTTGCCCTCTTCAACTTTGTTTGATGTGTGAAACTTGTCAAAATATTTTCCGCCACCCCGCAATAACTCCTTCGATTCAGACTTCGGAAACCATTTCTTTCTCCGGGCCAATTCTTCCTCTTGAATCAAAGCCAAGGCTATCGCCGTATCCATATCAGCCGGATTGTGCAGGACAATAGCAGCTCGTATCTCTTCCCGTAATCCCCCCAGAAAATGAGTGACAAAAACTTTCCTAGACCTGAAGTTTTCTTATGCCCTGATTGCACTAAAAGAAAAGTTTATTCTTAAATCTTCTTACCTAAAATGTTAGGGAAGAATCACTGAATTTCTTGGAGAAAATTCAAAGTGATATCTGTGGACCTGTTCAGTCCCTGTAGGACTCCTTCTAAGAAATTTTCTGGTACTGATAGATGCTTCTACTATATGGGAATCTAGGTCTCTTATCTATGCTTTTACCAAAATTAATTGCCTAAATTATTAAGTTAAGAGCCTACTTTCCACAAGAAAGGATCAAGTCTATTCAAATGGACAATGCTGGCAAATTCATCTCAAAGCATTTAATGATTATTATAAGGCTCTGATAATTAATGTAGGGCATCTCGTACCTAATGTCCACTCAAAATGGCCTTGCAGAGTCATTATATTAAAAGAATAAACTTATTATATTGTTTAGCCACTCCTGCAGAATAGTTGGCGTCCCACTAGTTGTTGGGGCCATGCAGTGCTGCATACTGCGGTAATAATTCAACTCAGTCTAACTGCACATCATGAAATTTTCCCGTTGCAGATAGTGCGTGAAAAAGAATTAAGTATTTCCCATCTGCGAAAACCTGGCTGTATTGTATACATGCCAATCTCTCCACCACAATGTACAACCATAGGACCTCGCCAAAAGTTGAGGATCCACATAGGTTATGAATCTCTGTCATCTATTAAAATACCTAGAGCCTATGACAAGGGATCTATACACGGCTCGGTACGCTAATTGTACTAAAGACATTTTTTGGCATTAGGGGGAGATAAGTACCACATTAGAGAATGCCGAGTCTTTAGATCCACGCACTAGAGAGACCGAACTTGGAGTTCGAAGGATAATAATCTACAACAAATAAGACAATAATCTGCCAAATGCCCTCACTGGTCATAAGGGAGTAAAAGATCTCATATACCTGTAGTATATGCACTTGAAAGAGTCAAAATACCCTAGAAGGATATTGAACCTACTCTTGACCCTCATGATAAGAAGAGGGGGAGGCCTCCAGGTGCACGGGACTCAATTCCGCAGAGACGTCCGCAGAAGTAGAGAACCGACCAAATGAGAACACTACCTGTGATAGTAGAAGAAGCTCAACCTGATATTGAGAAAATCCCTGAAGTGAGCCATCTTGGAGATAGTAACATTCTTGAAGTGATCCATCCTGAAGATGATAACCCAAAGATATTTGCGCGCAAGACAATTCCACTTGGGAAGTCGAACACCAGACTCCGTCGCTAGGGAAATCACGAGGAGTTGGAAGAAATTAATATAGATATATCCCCGAAGTGATACAGGAGAAATAAATAAAAGAAAGACTACAATTGTTGACATATATTTGCCTCTAAAATTGCTAAAAATTGGATCCAAATCCAAGTCCATAGCAGAGTGCCAGAAGCGCTCAGATAGGGTCAAAAGAAGCAATTGAGGCAGCGCTCGCTTAATAAGAGGAAAGTTTCTGGTCCTGTTGACTGAATATTTCCAAAAGTAATTCCCTGCAAGATCAAATGGGTTTTTCATCCAGAAGAGAAATGAAAATACCCAGGTGGTGCGATATAAAAAGTGAGGCTTGTAGCACAAGGGTTCACGCAGAGACCTGACATCGATTACAATGAAATATATTCTCCTGTAAAGAGTGGAATAATGTTCCGATATCTAATATCAATGGCAGCTGGCTTAAAATTAGAAAGGCAGTTGATGGATGTGGTGACCGCATACTTATATGGGTCACTGGATTCGGACATTTATATGAAAATCCCTGAAGGAGTAAAAGTCCCGGATCCTAATAATCGCAACATGTATAGCGTCAAACTACAGAGATCGCTATACGGATTAAAATAGTCGGGAAGAATGTGGTACAACCGGCTTAGTGAGTTCCTCCTGAAGAAGGGATACTCCAATAATGATGATTGTCCCTGTGTGTTCATAAAGAAATCCGGAAAGGATTCTCAGATGATCTCGATATGTCGATGATCCGAATATCATCGAACTACAGAGGAGATAAAGGAAGCAAGTGCTTACCTCACGACGGAGTTTGAGATGAAAGATTTGGGTAAAAACAAATTTTGTTTAGGCCTGCAGCTAGAGCATCTCCCAGAAGGAATTCTTGTTCACCAGTCTTCCTATACCCGAAAGGTATTGGAGAGGTTTAATATGGATAAATCACATCCCTTGAAAACCCCCATGGTCGTAAGATCCCTCAAAGTGGATAAAGACCTATTCAGACCAAGGATGGAAAATGAGGAAGTCTTAGGACCTGAAGTCCCATATTTAAGTGCTATTGGAGCACTCATGTACCTTGCGAACTGCACAAGGCCTGATATTACATTCGCAGTGAATTTGTTAGCAAGACATAGTTCAGCTCCAACCAGAAGACATTGGGCTGGTGTAAAGACTTTACTCAGATACCTCCAAGGTACTCAAGATCTTGGATTGTTTTTCCAGAAGAACCAAGACTTGACCATGGTGGGATATACGGATGCTGGCTATCTGTCTGATCCCCACAGTGCCAAATCTCATACTGGTTTTGTGTTTCTCTGAGGTGATACAGTCGTTTCTTGGCGGTCTTGTAAACAGACTCTGGTAGCAACTTCTACCAACCACTCAGAGATTATAGCTCTGTATGAAGCCTCACGTGAATGTGTTTGGCTGCGACGTGTGATTAGCCATATCCAGAAGTCATGTGGCCTTAATACCGTCGATACCCCCACAATTATCTATGAAGATAATCTACTTGTATTGCACAAATGTAATTGGGTTATATAAAGTGCAACATCACGAAGCATATTGCTCCTAAGTTATTTTATCCTCACGAACTCCAGAAGAATGGTGAGATAAAGATCTTGCAAGCTAAGTCATGTGAAAATCTCGCAGATTTATTCACTAAGTCCTTGCCTAAATCCACAATTCAAAGATATATTAAAGGCATTGGAATGAGAAGACTTAGAGAGATGCAGAGTTCAGGGGGAGAAGATCCTTGAACCATAACCCTTATTGTGATCCCGAAGATCATCATAAAATCCTGAAGGTTATAAGTTGTACTCTTTTTCCTTTGTGAGTTTTCCTGAAGTTTTCTCACATGAAGATTTTTAATGAGGCAACTAGTGCAACATAAAGTGCGAGTGCGATATACTCTTTTCTCCATCTCTTTTTTCCCACTGGGTTTTTTAGTGGAGTTTTTAATGAGACATGTGCATTACGCGGTATTCGACCAAGGGGGAGTATTATGAGATAAGGTCTCTGTAACGTATCCGTTCAGGACTCTATTTATTCTTGATGTGGTCGAATCCGAACTCCTCTCTTATACCGATATATATATCGGGTGCCTCCTCATTGTAAACTGATTGAATGAATAAAGCGAGAGAGAATTCCACCCTTACATTGTGTGTCTATTGCTCTTGCCCCTGTGATTGCATCTACATCTGATGATTGATCATTGGCGTTCGACGACGTTTTACAACCGTTAATACACACAGTATTTCCGATGTGATCCTTCAGACTTGGGCCAAGTGTTGCGTAATCCAGTGAAAACGTAAGACTTGAGATGGAAACACAGACCAAAAGCGGCTACCGACAGAGAACGGCTGTTATTATTAGCATCCAGTGTGGCAGATGATCATGTCAAGTACACAAACGATCGAATTGCTTATCACAGATATCATAGAACCACCAACACATCGCATGTCGGCGACACAAGTCAGTGTCGGGCATTTCCTTGTACAGCCGAGGCCACGGAACAAACCCGGCCAGTACATACAACGGACATACGTACAGCAATAATGCATCTGACTGAGAAAGCCGAGTATGTATACTACAAGCAAACAAGCAGGAACACACGGTTCTGGCGCACAGCCAATCTAAACTCGATCCAATGCTAATTGATCCCCTAGCTAGGATGCTGTACTATATATATGACGATGAAAGTTTGCGACCAACTTCGCCTTACAAGAGCTCACCACAGCCTTCCATTGTCCCAAAAGAAAGAAAGGAACAAACTCCAAACATTTGCGTCAGTTAGCTTTGCTCTACACATCGTTGTATTTGTCTTCACCAATTTGCCTAGCTAGGAAAACAAGAATAGATCCCATCCATGTAAGGTTGCCTTGGATGGGTTACTCGATGGAATTGTAAATTAAAGAATTACAGTAACATGTACTCCTCAATTTGTTAGGGCATCATTTACTTGAAGGTAGCAAGGGGAGATCCAGCTGTTGTAAAGTAGGAAGCGAGATCTATATTCAGGTCATCGTACAAGCTCAGGAATGGATGAGTCTGGGTATCAAAGACAACAGGTAGGAGAGAGAGATGGATCAAGATCAGTGAGCTAGCTTTGTAAATAACTCTTTGAAACATAAAGCTGTGAAGCAGAGCAGAATTTTAGCTTACTGATAGGACTTGTGCAGATGACCTATCCGTAGCGTCCTTTTGGAGACTGAAAATCCACAATAAAATCAATAAATCGCATATTAGCCTTCTTCTGGACACTGATTTTCCATAAAGAAAATAAAGAAATCGGCTGTCCACAGGCAAGGGAATAACATTAAAAAAAGAGAAATTTTACAATGGATAACATAGGTAGTAAGTAGCGGTAGTAGAAATTAAATTTAACCATCTATTCCTTTATTTTAGGATTTTCTTATCCATTCATCAAGGGTATTTTAGATTTTTTCTAATTCGTTCACAGTTTTGGATTCACCGAATATCTGGTGATCTTCAGAGGTTTCTTATCCATTCATCTACCATTCATCATGATGTGTTTTACCGGAGAAGACAAATAGTATAACGGAATTTTTTACCCTTATACTACAGGTGGTAGTATAACTAGATCTAAATTGATTTCAACCATTAGATTCAACGGAATGGACAGTTTATATTGATTTTAATCTACTGTAAAAAAAACCTCTAAAAAAAACGTATCAAGAAGTCAGATCATCTCTGCATGTATAATGTACAGAGCGCGAATTTTGACTTCGGAATCACAAGTTCACAAGCAAAAGGGGAATCACAACCTCACAAATAAAAGGTATGGTGTTTGTTACCACATTCATAATTTAAATTAAAACAAATTGCTAATATTTCTCCCTAACTTTCATTAGCAAAGGGGGATCATTGGAGAAGCACATATACCATGCATTAATGAATGAACAGAATTCCGCAGAAAACTGGTCCGATGGTGCAGAAGGTGGCGGTTGGCCAACTACTGCTTCAAGAAGTTCATAAAAGCTATCACGAGGAGGATATGGAAAATTGCCGGTGGCACATTCCAGCATAACTAGGCCCAAGCTCCAGATATCACTCATATAACCATGTTTCTGCCCGCTGATTCTTTCTGGCTGTCAAGAACAGAAATTTTACTTTGGTTCATTGAAACCAAAAAAATTGGACAACATGCAATGCCAAACTGAAAGACAATTATTTGACTTGAAAAACTTTGACCCACCGCCATGTAGTTATAGGTGCCAATAAATGTATCTGGCTGTTCAGAAGAACTAGCAATGATGGCAATAACACCGAAGTTTGATATTTTCACTTCACCCATATGATTTATTAATATATTTGACGGTTTCAGATCTCGGTGTATAATGTGCTTCTCGTGATGCAAGTACATAAGTCCTTCTAACACCTGCACAAGATAGGTCCAATTTTTAATTAGAAAAGGTCCATGTAATGCTAAGGTAACAATCTAATAGAGAAGAAACTATGTGGTCACTTATGCGACATGTCACTGGCCTGCTTACAGATTGCAGCAAGGTAGGACTCTGGAATGGTTTTAACAGTCTTCAGGAAATCAGCCAGAGAGCCACCGTCCATGCACTCAAAAACAGTACGAATAACACCGTTGACATAAAAGCACCGATAACACATAACAACATATTGGCATTGTGTTGACAAGCTTATTTGCAATTCCTGGGCAATCTTTCTGCGTATACTATCCTGAATATTGAGTTGTATAACCTGCAAATACAACCATACACCACTGGAGATAAAGAACCGTCGCAACAGATAGGCAAACAATTACTCGGAATAAGTACTGGTCCCTCTTGAATAATTATAACTATTAGGTACATTAAATAGATTAGCTAAATCTCTAGTTTGTGCAGAAAGAAGTGGAAGGAGCCATAAATATGAAGCAGCAAAGAATGTACGTTTTAGACAATACCTTCAGAGCAAAAAACTGGCCAGTCCATTTGTGGCGAACCAATTGCACAATTCCACTACTACTTTTCCCAATCAGTTTGATTGCATCTAGATCATCTAAGCTCAATTGATGATTATCCAATGGCTCTATAGGAGGAGCCTGGAGAACATTTTGAGTATGTCAACAGAAATAAGGTGAGAACACAAAAGGAAAAAATAGATGAATGAAGAGTACAACAGCATTAGACAATCCTTGCAAAAAAATGGTTTTAGATGAATGAAGAGCATAACAGTATTAGACAATCCCCGCAAAAACAAAATGGTATTAGACAGCATTCTTCCGCTATAAGCAAGTGACCATTCCCATTCAGGAAAATTAGTCACTGGATAACAGAATATATGTTTCGGTAACCCACTTCATATGGGGGTATCTATGGCTAGTATGTATAATAAGAGCTCCTAACCCTCTTTATATAGGGAGATGAGATCCGCCCATGAAAATAAATAAGCTATCATCAGTGGCATCCAATACTAGCGCCTTAGCCTTCGGTACGAACTAGAGGCCACTGCTACCAGTGTGCCGGACGCGGCACAGTAAGCCTTCGGCCGTTATTTGGTTTGCTTTTTAGTTTTCCCAGGATTTTCTTAGTTTTTACTTAGTTAAAGATTGCATTAGTTAGACATTGCATTAGCTAGATAAGATATAAGATTAGTTCCAAGTTGTTAGGGGCTCCCCCATCATTTAGATGAATCAAGCAAGAACTTAATCTATCTTCCCAATATCAATTACATCCCTTCCCGGTCGCTCAACTCTCATGTATGCACGTATGTAGCTGACATGTACATACGTATATAGTTATTGTACTCTTTTCCTTACAAGGGAATCCTACATTGAGGTGTATGTTTACATACAGAGCTCTTTTACAGTGGATTAAAATCAATATAAACTATTCATTCCTTTGAATCTAATGGTTGAAATCAATTTAGATCTAGTTATACTACCACTTGTGGTATTGGTAGTAAAATTCTAAGAGGGGTAAAAGGGTAAAAAATTACATTATACTATTTGTCCTCTACTGTAAAACACGTCTTGTGATCCTGATGAATGGCGGATGAATGGATAAGAAGCCTCTGAAGATCACCAGATTTTTGGTGAATCCAAAACTGTGAACGAATTAGGAAAAGTATAAAATATCCCTGATGAATGGATAGGAAAAGTCTAAAATATCCTTGAGTAATGGATGGTTAGATTTGATTTCTACTACCACTACTTACTACCTATGTTATCCAGTGTAAAATTTCTCAACATATATGCACGATGGTGACTGAGGAGGCTAGAGGCAGCCAAGCACACGATGGCAAGACAAGCGCAACATCGACGGTGACCAAGGTATGCATCAAGCTATAGCGCAGGTGCTGTGCAATGTGCCTGTGCTAGCATGGCCTGACTGTGGCCAAACATGCCATCGTGCCGTACTAGGCCTCACCGATGTCTATTCGTGCTGGCACGACATGGCCCAGCAAGCACGCAGTCCAGGCCCATCGTGCTAGCATGACACGGCCCAACTCCCAGAACTAACCTGACCTAAGGCACCCTAGAGTAGAGGTGTGTCGTTGTCGACAATCCATCTACGTTTTCCACTCATTAGATACACACATCCTTGTCGCTCTGGATAACTTGGAAACCAGAAGGCATTCCACAATGAAGACTTGAACTTGACCTCCACTGTTCGACTTTTTGCTGAGCACATAAAGGTTTGGACTTCAAGAGCTCCCGGAAGGCAGCCACTATAACCAGCCCTTCATTGGTGTAGTGAACCCTTTTTCCCCTCCCCTGTTTTGCTCTTTAAATCCAGGAGGTCCCTGTGCTGCAGGGTGCCTACCTCAGCAATGAAGATGTTCAGGAGGAGGCTAAAACGAATTATTTTTTAATAATATTTTTAAAAAAATTAGAAAAATAATATGCCAAATTAAAAATTACAAATATATACCCTTATCGCCATTTAAATTTTTATGAGAGCTTAATAATTGACTTAGCACCATTATATAATTTTTTTAAAAATTTCAAACTTTTTTTGTTTGTTCAATCAAATCTATGTATGCATTGAACTTCATTTGTTATATTTCAAAAATCAAAAACAAAAAGAACATAAATGGTACACTGTACTTGTAAGAATTTTATAAATTCACTTGAGTGTGATCATGATTCAAACTTTTTATGAGATCTTAATCATTTCCTTAGAACCCTTATGCAAAATGTTCAAAAATTTTAAACATTTTTTTCTAAAGCAAATCTATGTATTGATCATCAGGCTTTTATTAGCACGTAGGACTGTCAGAATTTTTGGAACTTCTTCAAGCTTGATCATCAAATGAAAATTTTATATAAACATTGATGATACATCAGGACCATTCAAAAAAAATTTCAAAATTTTCTAACTTGGTTTGTACCATATTTCATTTGGTTGAAGTTTGCCGGTAAAGCTTAATTTTATCAGGATTGTAGCACTGTCCGAATTTTTAAAAATTCATGAAGCTTTATCATCATCTAAAAATTTTATGAAAATATTAGTGATTCATCATAATCATGCACAAAAAAATTCAAAGTTTTCTATTGTGATTTATTTTATTATTCATTCGGTTCACACTTGTCGGTCAGTGTTTTATCAATATAGTATCAATTTTTGAATTTTTAAAAATTCCTCATATTTTATAATCATCTTAAATTTTTATGGGAACATAAATGTGTTAGGAACCTCCACAAAAAAATTTAAAATTTTTTTGATGTCGTTTGAGCTATTTTTTACGCCGTCCAATGTCACCAAGGTCTTGGCAAATCTCGACGAGATTTCGGTTCAAAAAATTGGAATTCAAATTCTATTTTTACAATTCGTCCGGAATTTATTTGAAATAGCGAGATCTCGCCAACATTTCATTCTTCGGCCAGAGACAATGTTTAGAGCGAAACCGATATTTCAATGCTTGGACAGGAACGGCACGAAGGGAAGAAAAGCTTCCACCGAATTATTTAGAGCATATATGTTAAGTTCCAAGAGTGTACTTACCTGCGTAGCTGATGAACTACTCATGCCAGTCTCAACAGACCAGTCCGGATTTCCCGTTTTATCAAGCCTCTCGATCATGTGCTGTGTAACTAGTCTCTTCGCTGGGTCAGAATTCATGCACTCGTTCCCTATCTCTGCGCACGCTCTTACTTGTTCCAATAGTGTGTCCCACTCGGATATCTCCAACCTATTCATCCAACTTTTGACTACCTATATACGAAGATGCATGCAATCGTGAGTTACAATTTATTTGTATATAAAAACTGATTATTGGTGATTTACAGCTTCTCAGGAAAAAAAAAGAAAATATGTTAGAAATTCTGAAAAAATCTAGTCACTAATCTAGTAGATCCTAATTAAAGTTGATCTGTGTTGGCCAATATTGGTCGTTAGAATTAGAAGGAAAAATAGGCTTGATTTTTTTATGAGAAATGCAAAACAACTAGGCTAGCTCAATCTAGTGGACCAGAATTAAAGCTAAGCTACAGAGGCCATTGGATTTTATCACTAATAGATATATGCATGTAACTTTGTATTTTTCAAAGTAAGATCATCCTTGTCTATGGGAAATGGAATGATGCCTCGTGGAAACAAACAAAGAAAGGAAAAGGCATAGGCACGCAACAAGAAAAGGTAAAAACAACAAAGAAAACAATAAAGAGGACAAAATTTAAAACCTAGCTAGATTAGAGTTCTAATCATCTACTATATTCGTATAGTATGGAAAGAGATGGACAACTCAAATATCTATCATATTCATTTACTATATGCTCTCACTCAGACTGTGCAAAAATAGTTCTACACCACTTATCTTGGTGGGTCTAAATCATAGTGGTGCAAATTAAAGGCGTGCTTGGAACGCACGAGTCTCATAAATTAATTCCAGCAAGAATTGGGGGGAAAACCCTATTACAAAGAAAGCCTAATGTAATGTATTGGATAGCAGATACAATACATTGGTAAGATTAAATCGAGAAAGGTTTGTTACTAATGATTAATCGATCAAAACTAATGATTGCTACAATAACCTTACCAAGAAGAAAAATAATAAAAAGTTTCTTACTAATAAAAAAAAAAGGGAAGAACCTACGTACCCCACTTATTTGTGGTGCTAGATTATAAATACAACAGTGGTTGTAGTTACCAAAAAATGTATAACTATATTTCAACTATAGATACAAACGTGATATAACAAATACAATCACACATTCAAATATAAATATAAGTGTTGTAGTATCTAGCTGTGCAAATTATGTGGGCAATTTGACTAGTTTATGAAAAGGAGCAATGATAATTTTCAATTATGAAATTAAAGCACATAGTAGGAGTATTTACAACAACTACTCGATGTTAACGTGCAAAAACCATGTCAATTCAGACATCAAACTAACAACAAATATTATCCAAAAAGTAAAGCACGTCCTCAAAGATTTAACGCTACATAAATTGCGTTTTCACATTCGATCAAAAACAAGGAGAAAAAAAATGAAAATTTTCCTTGAAGATAATAACTTCTATGACTATATTTAGTTTAAATACTACATTTATTATTTCCCTTCACATATATATTTTGGTGCTACCTTGATACTCAAAACAAAAATATGGTTTGCAACAATATGTGAAAAACCCTTTTATAAAGAAAGACATTATGCAAATTGTGAAAGCACTACTGAATGTTCTCCCTATAATGATATTATGCAAAGTGTGAAAAAAAGAAAGATATTATGCGAAGTTAAAACATAACATAATTATTTCAAAATATTGCCTTTATCTTGGAACCATCACATGACTTGTTCTTACCTCCTCAACTTCAGAATACCCCTTCTTTCCGGTCAGTATCTCTATGATTATAACACCAAGACTGTATATGTCTAACTTTAATGTGATTCGTCCACTGTAGAATTCTGGAGCCAAATATCCCCTGCATGAAATTTTAATAGTCTGATAGATGAATGTGCAAATTAAGGGAATGTATCATAATCCATACCTAACACCCAAAAAAAATTGGGAATTCAAGAGGCGCTCACAGTGATCCAATCAGTTTCGAAGTAATAGTCCCACTTTGTTTTTCATCGAAGCATCTTGAGAGACCAAAATCAGCGATTTTCGGTACCATGCTATCATTTAGCAGTATATTAGCAGGTTTGAGATCTAAGTGAACAATACTCTTTTGGTGAAGATAATGTAAACCCTCACAGATTCCCTTGATTATTTGATAGCGCACTTTCCATCCAAGTCCACGAGATGCATCTGTGAAGGGGAGAGGAGAAAGGATTTCCTGTTTTAGGTAATGTAAATCTTCGATTGCTAGATAGTATACCACATGGTAATAAAGTAATTTATACAGTCCTATTATAGATAATAACCTTTAATAAAGAAAATAAAGATGGAGATAAACGTTTCTTGCTACATCATCCTACCAGTGATATACTTATCAAGACTCCCTTTAGGTAGGTACTCGAAGCAAAGCAACCTGTGTCGTATATCTGCCATGACAAACTTTTCATTGTACTTTTCAAATTTCCCTTGTGTGTCAGAACAATATCCTAAAAATCGTACTATATTCTTGTGCTTCACCCCCATCAGACATTCAACCTCACGGTTGAATTTCTTCTCATCAATATCAAGCATTTCATATAGCTTCTTCACAGCGACCGTCCCATTTCCAAGCATTCCCTGCAATCGCAGCATGCCTTGCAAGGATGAAGATGAGTTTCCAGATTAGCTGTGTGATTAAGACTGGGAGCAGTTGAGAGTTATCCATACCTTGTAAACCTCCGCAAATCCACCTCTGCTGATTTGCAGCTCATTGGAGAAATTTTTTGTGATGGTTACTAGAAGTGATAATGTGAGGTTCATCGGCTTTTCACTGTCATCAAGTAGCATGCGCTCCAGGACATTTTGCCTAGCAATAGCTTCGCCATCCATTTGTGATTACAGTTCCCTTAAAACAAATTAAAGGTTGCAGAAAATCAATTGGTGCAAATCAATCTGTAATTTCTTCTAATAGTCAGTGCATCAGACATATTGGCTCCATAATTGTTGTATTTTGCAAAAGCCTTTTCTGCAAAAGCAAATTAAAGCATACGCTAATCTCTTTCAGAAAGAAATAAGAGTACTATTCCCTTGTAAATTACCAGCTTCTTGTTCTACTCGTGGTTTGCCACTCGGCGGCCTTCGAAAGCTCCTACAAATCTAGGTTGCAATCATATGCCGCCAGGGAAGATCAGCAATCACCAGCATGAGAATTAACAACTGATTTACCATGAAACAACTGTTAGGACGTATACAGCTGGGTGAAGATTCAATTTTATGTTTTGCAGATCGACGTACTAACTAAGCGGCAGGATAACCGGCCTGAAAGCTAGGGAAGCAATGTTAATTGCAGAAGCAGGATAACCTGGAGAGCGGAAGGCCTGCCGGCTCGTGCTCAATTGCATATGGCTCGATCCATGACGGCAGGGGAGAGAGATGGATAGATCGAGCTCCGTTAGATTAAGGATCGCATCCCACGTCAAAGTACATATATATACGCCGGCCGGCGCTCGAGACGATCCAGTAGGGCAAGCATGGAGATGATAAACAGATTGGTAAACTCTAGCTCGCGGTCGTGATGAAGAAAGGAAGAAATTAAGAAACACGCGCATGCATGGTCAGTGCCTTGGCAAATCCACCTCTGCCGATTCGCAGGTCATCCGAGAAATTTTTTGTGATGGCTTCCAGATGTGATAATGTCAGGTTTGACGGGAGGGGAGAGAGAGTGATCGATCGAGCTCCGCTACATATATGCTTGCTCGCGGTGACCGCGCCGTGGACTCGTGATAAAGAAAGGAAGGAAAGAAGCACGCGTATGGTCATTTGTTTGGTGGCATGATGCTATCAGGGGCGCAGGCAATACGGCGGTTTTAATTATTGGACTCGGGCCGAACCTTCGGCCGCTGACCCTAGGTACTCATTTATAAATTAGTACATGCGCTCAGTTTTTGACTAGTAGCGACAAATTCACATTTGCTCGAACACGGCCAAATGAAGAAGCTGCGCTAGATGATGAGTTGCTTCCTAGGCTATGTGGCTTAGCAAGTCGCTACTTGTTCGAGGCCTGTTTTGGTAATTGGTGGCTTCGTCTGTTGTCTTCATAATTAAACTCGAACCCTAGATACACACAGAGATAATAAAGAGAGGGCATAGCTTGACATCTCTCCTTTACAAGGACATGGCAACCCACTGAGTCGAGAGCACTTGATAGCATCGCGGGGAGTTGTAAAAGTTATACAAGCCAATGATGTACAATTTTTTGAAATAATAAAGTATCGGTAATAACCTTCGAACCGATGAGAATACTGTAAGATCATGGTACATGATATATTTGTGATGAACAATTGCGAGATTTTGATGTGATGAATAAGTGGTCAAAAGAGTTAATAAAGCTAATGTGGATCAAGTTGGGATGAACTTGTTTCTGGAAGATATTTTTGCTTGATGCAATGCGCTCGTGTGAGTGGTTGCATGGATTGACTTTGAGTCAAGTCGTGGACTTGTGCTCAGATTCGTTTGTTGTTTATTCGTGTGCAGGTATTGCTCGAGGGCGAACGTGGTCGATGACGAGACCAGAACTAGGTTCATGGAGGAACTGAGGTTCGGGACTAGGTTCAGGGAGGAATCGAGATCTTGGTGGTCGAGGATGTTATGCGGGACGTTCGGGCTAGAGAACGGTGCACACGGAGGCTGGTTAGTCACGTGAGTGCGGCAGGTGGGCCGTACGCGTGCATGCTTTGGATTGTATACATATATTGGGCCATGTATTATTAGGTCAGATTGATATGCATACTTGTATTTATTTTAGGGTTTTGAGTTGTATAAAAGCACTTGAAACATGATCAATGAAGATGGCTTTTCCGGCGGCTGGAGGCTCGGCCATTTTTGTTAATGCACTGGTGTTGCTGATTGCTTCCTCCGGTTTGGTGATTCATGTATGCGAATTGCCACACGACGTTTTCGGCCGGCGACTAGAAACCTCGGCGGCTGCATGCAAAAAGTAACGACGGCTCATGTATGCACGATCGACTAGAAGCACTGGGAAGGCTGTGCATTGCGGCGTGAGGAAAAATCAAGGACTGCATGCATGTGTGATGCATGACTCGGAAAAGTGTTGGCGACTAGAAGTTTTGACATGCATGCAAGGAAAAGGTTCCTGGTGACTAGTTGCTCTTGCGGCCATTGTGCTTTTGGTTGTATGACTAGTTAATTGCAGTGCTGTCGGTCGGTGGTTGTTCTTGTGTTTTGCAGCCGGAGAGATTAGCTCGCCGAGACTAGAAGTTTTAGTGCTGGTCTTCGTTGCGGCCAGAGTGCACGACTAGATAATTTCTTTCGCTTGCGGCTGTGATTTCTTTCCAGCGACAGGATAACATCTAGTTCCTTGAACATCATCTTTTGCATGCAAATTGGAAGACTAGAAGATCGGCGCTTGTGACGTGATTTCTTTCCAACGACGGAATTTTTCGTATAAACACATCTCAGCAATAAACATCAAGATTGCAAGTCGATGCATTGGTAATCTCGTGTTTCATTTTCCCTCTTCGTTTATATGCCTATTTTAGTTTTAGATTGATTCATATTTTCGTCATTCTTGATACAGTAAAATTGCGAAGGTAATATCTTTAGATCCGTAGATCCGATCAAACTGATTCCTATTTTGTTAATTTCAAAATTGAATCTAGTTTCTACAGTTAAAATTTCACATCAATCCAACGGTAGGATCTTCAGTAATTACTATTTTAGTGAATGTAGGTTAATCTGTTTTTGTCGAAACCGAAGCAGTTTTTCCTATGTTATTTAGGGGGTTTAAAAATCACTAAAAAATTATTTTAGCTTCCGTTCAATCATTCACCTCCCTATGATTGACGCCATCCGATCCTACAAGTGGTATCAGAGCGAGGTTAAGGTATGGCGTCAGATAAATATATTAATCGTCCTCCTATGCTTAATGATTCAAATTTTCCTTATTAGAAAAGTCGCATGCAATCTTATATTAAAGCTCAAGGTAATGATGTTTGGCGCAAAGTTTCTACTGCATATGATGTTCCTGATATAGTTACTAATGATAATAAAGTAGACGTTGATTTGAATGCTAAAGCTAAAAACTTGATTTTTCAAGGAATTTCTGAAAAAGAATTTGATCGAGTTTCTCATTTACGTTCTGCATATTCAGTTTGGAAGACATTATGTGACTATCATGAAGGTTCTACTAAGATTAAGAAAGTGCGCAAAAATATTTACCAAAAGGACTTTTCTAATTTTGTAATAAGACCAGGTGAATCAATTGATGATCTTTTCTCTCGATTTGAGAAAATCTTGTGCAATTTGCGTGGTGTTGGAGTTAATAATTCAGTTGAGGATAATGCTAATAAAATTTTGAGATCCCTTAGTCCTGAATGGCGCATGGTTGTTACGGCAATTAATCAAACTGTTGATTTGGATACTTTGGCCATGGATGATGTTTATTCTAGGCTGAAAACTTATGAGATAGATTCTTTGTCACCTAGAGATGATAAGTCTTCTGCACATGCACTTGTTGCTAACCCCAGCACTTCATCTAGATTACCATCTTTTGTTTCCTTGTCTGCATTGGTTTCTTTTTCAGATGAACAATTTGAGATGCTTCCTGAAGAAGATCTTGTGCTCATTTCCTCACGTGCTTTTAAAGCACTCAACAATGTGAGGATGAGGAGGCGTGGAGGCACAATTTCGGGGTCTTTCAATTGCTTTGAGTGTAGCCTTCCCGGGCATATTAAAGCAAATTATCCCAAGTTGAAGAAAAAAGGAAGAAAGTGAACCAGCGCAACGTAGCTCAAGATGCACTACCCCTAGGCGCTCCAATTTTCGAAAAATTGCTAAGAAAGTCTTAGCCGTCATAGAGGAGTGTGATCTTAGTGATGTAGACTTTGAGAGTGGTAATGAGCCACATAGCAAGAAGAAGGATAAGAAGGGAGATTCCGATGATGACTTCACCGGCATGTGCTTCATGACTAGAAGGGATAGCGACAGCGACTCCAATCTTGATGAGGTGAGACCTTCTTATGATGAGCTTGAGTATGCCATGGTTAAATTAGCTTCAGAACTTAAAAAGTTTAAGAAGGCTCTTAAAAAAAGGTCTAGAAATTGATAGTTCCAATTCTGAAATTGCAAGGTTTAGATCTTTAATTCCCGATGATTATTCTTGCAAAGCTTGTGATGTGTTACAATCTGAAGTTATTGCCTTAAGGAATGCCTGTAACATCCCAAAATTTGGGTTTTCAAAAATCTTTTGTGAAGATTAGCTTCCCAAAAATCCCTGTTGTTTTTCTCGCTTAAATAAAGTTTAAACTGGAATTTTCTAAAGTCAAAACAATTAAATTTGACTAATATAAACTTCAATTAAAAGAAATTCAGTTTTATTTGGGTTCCTTGTGCTTCTAGGATTTTGTTGTATTTTGTTTTAGAATTGTTGGAATTTATTTGGAATTATTCTAATTAATTTAAACTAAGCCTTTTACTTAAAGTAATTAAATATTTCAAAAGAGAAAATAAAGTTCTTCTGAAAACATTTTATTTGAGTTTCAAAATGTCTCAAAATATTTTCTGGAATTTTTCTAGAATTTTTGGTATTTTTATTGCCTCAAATGAATTAATTTGAATTAAGTCCTTTATGGAATTAATTAAAAATTTGGAAAAATTTATATAAAGTTTTGTTAAAAATATTTTATTTGAGTTTAAAATGTCTCAAAATATTTTATAGAATTTTTCTGGAATTTTCCTGATAATGTTTCTATTTTTTGAATTAAATGAATTTCTAGAACTAATTTAATTCGAAAAATGGTCACGTGTCGACGTTCTGTTCTTCCACGTGTCTCCTTCTCGCGCTGCCACGTGTCGCCACCCGTGAAGCTACATGTCGCCTCCTCGTTCGGCCACGTCGCCGAGCCACCACAGCCCTCCGATTCCGATTCGACGCACCAGAATGAGCCACGTCACCCAGTTACTATGCATTGTCCGCCAACTACTCGATTAAATCCGTTTTTGATCCGAATTCAATTTTTCTTATTTCTCCTTGTACAACACGACTCCCCTAGCCTATATAAGAGTTCCTAGACCCCTCCCACGCAGCCCTAATGTCCGGATCATCCCCCAAACCCTATATTTCTTCAGATCAATCTATTCATGCCACCCTGCGTCGGCCGAACTTTGCATCGCGTTCCTCGCCATCTCGGTGAGTTTTTCCAAAATCCATTCACGTCACCTTGTGCCCTATAGTGCCATCTAGTTCTCTTCCAAATTTGGTGCAGTTTTATCCACGGAATCAAAAGTTATGGCCGTTCCAATCTCAAATCTTGTTTCTGCCCGTTCTCTCTCTTTGCTGCGAATTTGACTGTGAAATTTTTACTGTAGACTCCTATTGATGTCCTCTACATGGTGCTCACCCTGACTCAAGGTTTTGCTCGTGGGATTTGCGTAGAAAAATCAATCTTCCCTGATCAGATTGCGTCCCAACGGCAGAAAACTTCGTCTGCGTTCCCCGTTGATCCAAAAGGTAAAACAATTCCAGACATGGTTATAACGGATCGAAAATCTCTTGGCCGTTCGACTACATTGATCCATATGCTGATCTGTACGTATGACACTCATCTGTTAGTGTCAAGTACTTTCACCAGTCAGAGAATTATAGCGCCTGGATGGCTCATTACGAACATTGGAAGTCTGCCTAGCTACTACAGGACATGACCTGGGAAATAATACAAGCAACAACATGAGAGGAAATATCACGAGGTCATTGTCGATAATGCGAAGGTGGAGTTTGCACTACATGTGCACTACTACTCGTAGGTACGTGATACAAATATACATTCATTTTATTATGATGCAAATATGTGATGACTTGTCATATGTATCGATTTTATTTCATGCCTATTAATTGTCATGTAAATATATATTGATTGTTTCCAATTGTGACTCGCAATATATGAATTTCAGTTAAAATGCTGCCGAAATTTCTAACTTCACACATTGATAATCATCTAAAAAAATTAAGGCACGGTTAATGATGCATCACGACCATCCAATAAAAATCTCAAAATTTTCTAACGTACTTTCAACCATTTTGCATCCAGACATCACCGCTATTCAAATTTTAAAAATTTCCCGAGCTTCACCAACACCCGAAAATTTTATGAAAAGATTATTCATATATCAAAATCATTCTAAAATATTTCAAATATTTCTAACATGCTTTGTCCCATTTTTCATTCAGTTCAAAATTGCCCATCCCCGCGACATCTCTGGCGACTCCACCGTGGATCCATCGAGCACGACGACCTCCCCCAACCCTAGCGAAGACGTTGGATTTGGATTTCCACCCACTGATTGATTTAATTTGGCCAGATTTTTTGGGGGATTTCTGTTGTGTAATTTACTAACTCGGTATGATTTAGGGAGTAATTGAATGGCCTGATTTATTTTGGGGATTTCTTAACTTTGTTTCTAGGGATGGTGAGGATCCGTGTTGGTCAAGTGTAGGGTGGTGGTGGTGGTGTCCCTCTCCGTCCCCATGCCATCGCCGGAGCCACCATGGCCATGGCGCTTCCTAGTCCTTCCTTCATCCTCTCTCTTAGAGGAGAAAGGCGAAGGGTATTTTTGGCTTCTCATAGCTCACTTAGCACCCCGTCAAAATTTTTGGTGACATATAAGGAAAATGAATAAATTTCAGCGTCATAAAATGAATTTTCTCAATTACGTGAGGCACTACCTCAACCCCTTGCAACACGAAAAACACTATAAGATGCATACCATTTTATTTTTTGTTGCCAGTTGCGCTACACCATAGATCTCTAGTCTACGAGTGTAACAATCTTTTTATATATTCACTCTTGAAAAAAAGAAGGTGAAGAACTGGATTTTAAATATTCAACCCTGATTTTTCTAAAAGGGAATGTGGGAGTAGTTCTTCATCACAAAACTCAGTTAGGCGCTAGTCAAATGATAGACTAGCGCCTAATTGCCGATTAAGCAGGTTACACGGTCACTTAGGCAAGATAAATCACCCTAGACGGCTACACGAGAGAGTAGAGCCTAGAGCCTAGGCGGCATCCTAAGGGAACAATGAAGGTACTTTCGTTAGGGAACTCACTGTGGTGGGGAAGGTTCAACGAGAACAACCCCCAAGTTCACCTCTTGCACGATTCTACCGGCTGGTTTATTGAACATATCATCACTGATATCTGCCTGCTTCAGATCGCTTGTCACAGAGGTGCTCAACACAGAGATCTCATCATTTCACAGCATGTCCGCTGGTGCCCCCTCCTGTGCTTCCCTTCTTAGCTTGAGTTTCCGTGTGGAGCGTGGTGGCAGAATTCCTTTCCGCCCTTTTAAAAAGTAGCTCGCCGTGCTGTAAAGGCGACGTAGTCATCTGTAACATTGATTAGCTGCAATGGTGATGACCTCTGCTTTTGTTCCAAGGAAAAGTGCAGCTCGAGGGGGTCGACCAAGATCAGCTTCTTTGAGGCAGATGATTACCACATCTACAAGAAAGAAGAAAGTGGTGGATTAATCGGGCCAGAGAAACATACGAATCCATCTGTTCACAGTTAAAAAAAAAAGCAGCAGTACTGTTGTGAAGAAAAGGTATATGTTCGTCGGGCGAAAGGGTACCGCCAAAGGATTAGTCACTATACAGCTAGTTAAACGGAATTTAATAGACTATTCTATTGTCATCATAATATACTAGTTTATATTTAGAATTATATAAAAATCATTTATATATCGGTATTATAATACATCATCACTATATAAAGCATCATTAATCCTAGATCAAATTATATAGTTTACACTTCATATATATATATGATACATGTTATGTATGTCATTGCATAATGTTATAAAGTAATGAATTAGAATTAACAGGTAAAAATAAAAGCATTTGAACGATTAAACATGAAAAATGGCGATTAATCGGGGAAGACAGTATAATCTATTTTTTAAAAAAGAAATTAAGACCAATCAGTAGGCATTTGACGAATCAAGTCAAGATATGTTTTTTTAAAAAAAAAATACAAGATATTCAAAATACAGAGCTTCACTTGTACTAATCGACAGTCAAGTAGACGTAGCTTTGCAAGTTCGTATATTGAGTAAGTGAGATCACCTCAGTGGTTTTATCTTCTGGTCCGGTAATATCCCAATTTTTGCTCATTTAAATTTGTTTTGGGTATTTTGAATTTATCAAAATTTTATTGCTAATTAAAGCTTAATTGGGAATTTCTCTTTTACAAAAAGGATTTAAATTGATTAATGTTTAAGTGAACATTTGTTGAAAATATTTTCTTTGACTTATAAATACTTCAAAGTATTGTATAGAATTTTTCTGATTTTTCCAAATTTAGTTTTTAGTTTCTATTTATTTGAAGCTTAATTGCATTCCTGAGAAAGGAAAATGCATTTTAAAATCCTAGAAGCCTTTGGGCGAAAACCCATCGATCTAGCCCAGCTAGCGTCCCGTAGCCCAAGCCAAGCCAAGCCAAGCCAAGCCAGCTCAGGATTTCGAGTTTTGTGATGAAGAACAACTCCCACATTCCTTTCTAGAAAAATCAGGGTTGAATATTTAAAACCCAGCCCAACCTGCTTCTGCATGAGTGCTGCTGTCAGATGCTTCGTTTCCGCCGTGTCCGAGACAAAAAGAGTGGTCGCCGTGTCTGCCATGGATTCCCCCTTCATTACGTGCGCAACTCGAGCCCTTAGGGCTTTTTTAGGGAGCAATGAGACCACAAGGAAGCCGCAAACAAAAACGGTAGACCAATTTTTACCCTTACGTCATCATGTAGCCACACGATCTGGAGGTTTGTTCAAGCGCGGCCGCCATGGAGAAGTGCGCAATTCGCCATCTCAGGTGAGCTTTGGGACTCATGGACCTCACCATCGTGTCCGCCTTGCCCTAATCTATCTTGTGCGCACCTTGTCATAGCCGGAGCACCGAGAGAGAGAACCGTCGCCATTGAGCCGAAGCCACCACCGCTTCTATCGCCGTCGCTACAGCTGTCGTGCTCCAACCATCGCACCGACCTTGTCACTTTGTTCGCCTTGTTGCCAGCTTTCTAGTGGTTCCACCCGGGGTTGCCAGAGGGCAAAGCCGATGACCATAGGGCCATGAGCACCATCACGGTGACATGGTATGACCTAGTGGTCGCCACGTGTCATGTGACATTAGCATGACATCAATCGAGACACTAACATGTAGAAGCCACATGTCAGCCTTTGCGGTTATTTTCCAAATTAATTAATTTGAAAAAATCAGTGGGGCCCACGTGTTAGAGAATATTCGAGGAATATTCTATTTTCTTTTCTTTTCTGGATTTAGTTTTCTAATGAATCTTTTGAGAGTCCGTTCTCCTTTGTAGGAGCTTCGATTGAGCTTATTCAAATGTTTAAATTCAATCTCTTTATTTTGGTGTATTTTGTTTGGTTTCTGGAGTTTGTTTGGTATTGATTTCAATTTATTTTGATTCTCGTTATTCGTTTCACTTAGATGTTGAAATGCTAGGAGTATTTGAAAGTGCAGAGTTGATCAAAGACCAAGAGTCGTTGCAAGGCAAGTTGTGCTTTGATCATATTGAACTTAGTTTTACAAATGCTACTTTATTTTAATCTATTACATGTTATTTCAAATTATACTTGTTTTCAAATAATTTGGTAATTAGCTATTCAACCCATTTGAATTATGCCTATCTTGTCATTTGCTATGCCATAATTATTTTTCAACGTAAGATGGATCTTTATTAGTTGGTTGCTAATATAATGCCAATATGGGTTGGCTAGATCGTGCTTAGTTTGCTTAGCCATGCCACGAATAACTGATATCTTTTAAAAGTGCAAATTCAAACTTGACTACTGGTCTATGGAATATTATTTGAAAAGGGCGTGTGATGTGTTGTCACATAATGATGTTGATGTTGTTGATGGCATGTGTTGTATGATAATTAACTAGGGTGATAAATATTAACACCCTTATGAGCGGAAGAATTGGAGCCCAACCAGCGCATCCACGTGTCGCCCTCGCCGTTTTGCGAAAAAGCCCCTCCGTTTCTTTGAATTACGGATAGGTCCCTGCGGATTACGAATAGGCCCTTCACGATTTTTTGTGAAGGGAAGATTTCCTCCTGTTCATCGCGTTTGGGTCCCTGGCGCGCCGTTTTTCAGAAAAAGCCTCCCGTTAGATTCAAATCACGGACAAGCCCTTTTCTAATTTTTTGGGATAGCGGACAGGTCCAAAAACGTAACAAACAGGCCCTTGCTATTTACGTCTAGGTCCTTTCTCCATTTTTCCCGGAAAATTTTTTTAGCACCGGAGAAATGTGTGCAGCTCTATATCTAGACTTTTTCCACAACTCGATTTCCCATCTCGATCTCTGATATTTTTTAAAACATGTATTATTACTCGGTGAACGCGTAGGGTGTTAGGCTCGACAAAAGAAGTTTGTCGTCTCTAATAGTTTTTCGCCCTTTTTCCTCGAGACTATTCTTGATCGGTGATGTGTACGGCTCTATATCTATACTTTTTCCCCAACTCGATTTTCCATCTCGATCTCTGATATTTTTTAAAACATGTATTATTACTCGGTGAACGCGTAGGGTGTTAGGCTCGACAAAAGAAGTTTGTCGTTTCTAATAATTTTTCGCCCTTTTTCCTCTAGACTATTCCAACCGGTGGGTGGTTTTGCGAAAATAAAAAATACATCTAGGCCCTTCGATCGGTGGTTTTGCAAAGAGGGCCCTATCGTTTCGTATATTCACGTACGGGTCATTCGCCTTTATTTTTTCGTTTCCAAAAAAAAATCCGTAGTTTTTTTTATTCGCGGTTGTGTTCTCCGTTTTTCCCGGAAAAAATGTTTTCATCACCAGAGATATGTGTGCAACTCTATCTCTAGACTTTTTCCCCAACTCGTTTTTCCATCTCGATCTCTGATATTTTTTTAAACATGTATTATTACGAACGCGTAGAGTGTTAGGCTCGACAAAAGAAGGTTGTCACCTCTAATAATTTTTCGCCCTTTTTCCTCTAGACTATTTTTGACTGGTGGGTGGTTTTGCGAACATGTATTATTACTCAGTGAACGCGTAGACTATTAGGCTCGACAAAAGAAGGTTGTCATCTCTAATAATTTTTCGCCCTTTTTCCTCTAGACTATTTTTTGACCAGTGGGTGGTTTTGCGAAAATAAAAAATTACATCTAGGCCCTTCGATCGATGGTTTTGCAGAAAGGGCCCTATCGTTTCGTATATTTGCGTACAGGTGATTCGCCTTTATTTTTTCGTTTCCAAAAAAAATACATAGTTTTTGTATTCACGGTTGGGTTCTCTGTTTTTCCCAAAAAAAAATGTTTTCATCACCAGAGATATGTGTGCAGCTCTATCTCTAGACTTTTTCCTCAGCTCGATTTTCCATCTCGATCTCTGATATTTTTTTAAACATGTATTATTACTCACAAATTCACCGATGGCTCCTAGCCAGCCAGCCAATTTTAAAAAAAAACACCGCCGAAAAAAATGGAATTTCAATTTTTGTTGAAAAATATGGTTCAGATTTTTTCGGCGGGCACGGCATCGCGCGCCATTATACCTAGTGATTTAGATTGTGGCAAGTGGCAACAGGTTGTGTGCCATATGGTGGGTCTATGTAACATTTTGGTTGAAGATTTTGTGTGGATCGTTTGATATGGCTTCTAATATTATTTGGAAATCCTGCCTCAGTCAGTTAAGAACTTAATCTTGCAAGCCATTGAACTAGGCTATAACCACATGTCTTTTATGGGCCAGACCGAGCTCAGTAAATTACCGAGTCTTGACATAAGATATCTCAAGAGAATAGCCAAATTGTGTACACGTATGGAGAAGGTTTGTGCGGCAGTGGCTCCACATCTTAAACGGTGATTGTTCCTAGTTCAATGATGAGTCACTTTTAGGGCCGGTTTGGGGGAGCTGCAGCTGGGATGAAAAGCTACTTTTGGTTTGCTGAGCTGTAAAGCAGTTGTAGTTGGCGGCTGTGGCTTTTCTTGTTATGCTATTTGGCAAACTGGCTATTGCAACATAGCTTTTGGGGGCTAACCGAGTGGAGAGGTAGCAACATAGCAAAGTATAGCGACGTTTGAGTGGGGAGATTATGTGGAGATGGCGAGGCAGGGTGACGGAGGTCAAGAAGGCAGAGCGACCGAGATGGGAGGTGATTAAGCGAAGCCACAACTAAAAAGCACCTCCCCAGCAGTTGCAGCTTTTGGGGGTGCTTCTGCTGTGGTTTAGCTTCCCAGCTACTTTGTAGCCATGCTGTTTGGGGGAGCTTTTGGTCTAAAGTTAAAGCAAAGCTGAAGCACAGCTCTCCCAAATAGGCCCTTATTCTTCTACTTTGTGTGAGGGAGGGATAGTGAGATTAGACTTACTGGGGGTGTCTATGTTCGGATAGAGTTTCTGAAATATTTTATTATGATATTCTTGGTCACACATTGATGAGTACGTGCCATTGCATGACATTATAAGCTTAATCATATCTTATGGGTAAAGTGTATAACCTCTACAGAGTGTCAATCTATTCAGATAGCCGTATTCACAGGATAGACAATGCTCAGGAATTTCAATCAAGGCCTAAATTTTAAAAAATGAAGCTTGGGAAGGGAGATTGTGTGTCAACAAAAGTAATGGAGTTTGGTTTAGGTTGTGTGCCAATTTATTTTGAGAAATATCCAAAAAATTTAGTATTATTGTTATTTTTTTGCTATTGTTTCAATATATTTATAGTATTCAATTGAAAATACTGCTTTATTGCAAAATAGCCATACTAACCATTCTTTTGAAATAAGCCTTATATGTAGTTATTGTTAGACAGTATCCTTGTTTCCTTATATAAGAGATTGTTAGTTATCTTGTATAGATATTGTTTGCTTTGTATAGATATTGCCTTATATAGGCTTTCCTTCTATACCCTCTTGTATGTGTATATATGCTTGCCTATTGGCCTCATGTTGAATACAAGTGCTATTCATAACATGATATCAAAATAATAGGTTCTAGAGTTAGGGCTTACCAGCATGTGCACTTGCGCCTTTTTTTGGTGTCTTTTCTCATCGCTTTTAGTTGGTCGGCGGCTCGAAGCCTGCGGCGTCTTCAGCGTCGGCCTGTCAGTTCATCTCTCTCACGTGCCACATCTACTCCGGTCACGTCGTCTCCGCATGCGCTATCTTCTGCACCATTCTCTTCGCAATGCTTCCGGACACTGGCTCATCTTCACCGACGCCGCCTTGGCTCCCGTCGACCTCTGGCTGACACCTTGGCTTCCGTGCGGCCACCATCCACGCACTGTTTCTTGGCACCGCTATCCCTCCAGGCCTTTGGCCTTTGCCTGCCTGTGCCCGAGCCAGGCACCCCTGTCCTGACATCAACTTGTAGCCACTCCGGGCCGTGACGCCCAGCCAACGCCATCGCTGCTTGAGAGTGCGACATCTCCCTCCGACCGCCTCTTCGTGCCAGTCTTCATCTGGCCAATCCTCCTTCCTATGATCTCATCGCCAACGTGTTGCCGACTTGCCCGAGTTGCTTGTGCCCGCTGTGTAGGTGCTCTTGCCGATGGCCCGTGAAGAAGCTCTAGGACAAAGAGCTTAAAGCAAACTCCAACGGGATCTAATAGTCTTTTTTAAGTTCGGCCGGCTCTAATTCTTTTTGGTAAAAAAACAAAAAAAATATGTTGTAATCTACAGATTCTTCTTCGGGCACTGTCTCTATTCCTCGTTGCTCTTTTTTTTTCGATGGTCTTAATTATCGACACTGGATTCTTCATATGCACCTTCACATGGGTGGTCAATGTCTATAGGTGTTTCTTACTGGTGACTATCATGTCCGCCTCGTCTTGCTCCCCCTAACGCGCTTGTTATTCCTAAGGAGGCTGATGCTACTGCTCAATAGAAGGCCTTCGATGACTATGCTGATGCTGTGGAGTCTTTTCAGACTCAATTTACTACATACAAGATATGGATTAATGAAGATGCTCGTGCCTCTGCTATTCAGGTTGCTAGCATGGAGGTGCATCTCACTAGTGATATTGTTGGTTTATCTTCGACACAGTTGATGTGGACGCATCTTCGTGACCGCTATGAGCCTACTAGAGATTCTTTGTACCTTGCTATGGTACGACAGGAGCAGTCGTTACCGCAGGGTGGTTCTACCGTGGATGAGTTCTATGCACAACTGTCCTCGATGTGGTGTCAGCTTGATTCTCTTAGACCGGAGGTTTGCCACACCTGTTAGTGCTGCTAACATCAGCACTCTTACTTGGAGCTTTGTTGCATCTATGACTTCCCGATACGTCTTTCGGCTGAATTTGAGCAGATTCGTGCTTAGCTACTTGCTCGTCATCCTTGTGTGACCTTGTTCGAGACCCTTGCATCTATTCATACTAAGAAGACTCGTCTCGTGGTGCAGGCCTGCTAGTATCTCCTTCACTCCTAGCGGTGGCTCGTGCTACTCTTCCACCAGTGACACCTACTCCAGTGTCGACTACTAGGTGTGGAGGGCTTCACTGCACCTACTGCAACAAGAACGGGCATGTGGAGTAGTTTTGCTACCAGAAGAAAAAGGAGCATACTCGTTGAGGTGGACGCCCTTTTAAGGGCACTGGACTTATGGGTGTTTCTCCTCAACAGACCTTTGCTAGTTCTGACTCTACACAGGAGATTCTTATGCTGCTACATCTCATGGCTACCTCTGCTCTGTTAGGTTCTACTGGTTTTGCTACTCAGTCTTTCAGTGAGAGACCACATTCCTCCTCATCAGGTATCACACCATGAATTCTTGACTTTAGAGCTTCTTTACATATGACATCTGATCCCACAAGTCTCTATTCCGTTAGTCCTCTTGCTGCTCCTATCATTGTGCAGACCGCAGATGGTACCTCTCTTTCTATTGAAGGACGAGGCACTCTTTTGTATTCCTCTTTTCATGTTCCTGTTGTTTCTCATATTCCCAAACTAACTATTCAGATTATATCTGCTGGCCAGCTCACTGATCATGGCTATCACGTTATCCTCGATCGATTCTGACTCTTGCTGTGTTCAGGATCACTAGACGGGGTCTCTGGTTGGTACTGGCCCTCGCCGCCATGACTCTTAGCGCTTTTGAGAGCTTAACTGGCTTCATCTTCCTTCCATTGCCCCATCGATCTCTTAGTCTCCTCCACTGCTTTCGCCTCCGTTGCATCTTCTATCGGGTCATTTGCTTAGTGGCATCACCGTTTAGGGTATCTTTGTGGGTCATGTTTGTCTTCTTTAGTTCATCGTGATCTTTTATGTTCTGTGTCTAGTGATACCTCTTTAGATTGTGTGGGTTGTAAGCTTGATAAATAGGTACAACTCCCCTATCCTTCCAATGAGTTTGTATCCTAGCGTCCCTTTGATCTTGTTCATTCTGATGTTTGGGGTCTGGCTCCTTCTGTTTCAAAAGAGGGTCATAAATATTATATTCTTTTTATAGATAATTTCTCTCACCACATTTGGATATATTTTATGTCTCCGCGTAGCAGGTTTTATCTATCTATAAGACTTTTACCACTATGTTCTATACTTAGTTTGACTCCTATTCAAGTTCTTCATGCTGACTTAGCAGGGGAGTACATGCCTGGCACCCTTTGTGCTTTTCTTGCTACGCAGGGCACTCTTTCTTAGTTTTCCTGTTCTGGTGCTCATGCTTAGCATGGTGTGGCTGAGTGCAATCATTGACATCTTCTTGAGATAGCTCGTGCTCTTTTACTTGCTTCTGCTGTTCCACCTCATATATGGGCTGAGGCTGTGTCCACTACCACTTGATTAATATTTAGCCTTCTTTTGCTCTTCAGGGTGGGATTCCAGTGGAGTGTCTTTATGGCATGCTTCTTGATTACTCTAGTCTTGGCCTCTTTGGGCGGGTGTGTTGTGTCCTCCTTGCACTCTGTGAACGCACCATGCTGTCTGCTTAGTCTGTTGAGTTCGTTTTTCTGGGACATAGTGATGAGCACAAGGGATATTGCTGTTGGGATCTTGTTGGCCGACAGATGTGGATCTCTCAGGATGTTACTTTTGATGAGTCTCGTCCCTTATACCCTCGTCCTCGCACTCCAGCACCTCTTGTCAAGCTGTTTTCTTTCTTGACTTTTTCTGATACTCCTGTTGTCACTTTTCCTTCTCCACAGTTTGCGTCTCCTTCATCGGCCTCTCCACAGGAGTCTTCACCTCCTGTGCCTCCTTTAGTTGTTTCTTCTGATATTGTTCTTTCTTATCCTCTATACTACAATTGTCGTTCACAAATTAAGGATTCTTCTGATGTATCATCTTCTCCTGTTGAGTCCACTTCTTCCGTGCCTCCTTCTCGCTATGCTCTTCACGATTGTCAGTAGATTCAGCCTCTTAAGCGCCTTGGTTTTGACGGTGCTATTCTTTCTGAGCCGACTTCTTACCGCAAGGCAGTTATTCATCAAGAATGGTAGTATGTAATGGCAGAGGAGCTTGCTGCCCTTGAGCGCACTAGCACATGAGATCTTGTGGCCCTTCCTCTACGTGTCCATCCCATTACATGCAAGTGGGTCTATAAGGTTACGACTCGCTATGATGGTTCTCTTGAGCGCTACAAGGCTCGTCTTATGGCACGTAATTTCCAGCAAAAGCATAGTCATGATTATAATGAGACTTTTGCTCCTGTGGCTCATATGACCACTGTTCACACTCTTCTTGTTATGGCTTCTGTTCTTGAGTGGTCTATCTCTCAACTTGATGTCAAGAATACCTTTCTTAATGGTAAGCTATGTGGGTTCTTTATGCAGCCACCACCGAGATATTCTATTCCTGAGGGCATAGTTTGTTGCCCTCGTCACTCTCTTTATGGGCTCAAGCAAACCCCCTCGTACTTGGTTTGAGCATTTTTCTTCTGTGATTGCTGCTGCTGGTTTTTCTGCCAGTGCTCATGATCCTGCGCTCTTTTTTCACATTTCACCTCGTAGACAGACTCTTCTCTGTGTTGATGACATGACTATTACTAGAGATGACTCTCAGTATATTGCCTTTGTGAAGGCACGTCTTAACGAGCAGTTCTTATGTTTGATCTGGATCCTCTTCGTTACTTTCTTGGTATTGAGGTCTCTTCTACACCTGAGGACTTCTTTCTATTCCAAGAGAAGTGTATTCAGAATCTTCTTGATCATGCTTCTCTCACTGATCAGCGCATCGCTGAGTCTCCTATGGATGGTAAACCTCTTGAGGATCCTACTCGCTATCATCATCTTGTCGAAAGTCTTATTTACCTTGGTATTACTCGTCCTGACAAATCATATCATGTTCATGTTTTGAGTCAATTCGTTTCTGTTCCCATACAGCTCCACTATAGTCATCTTCTTCGTGTTCTACAATATCTTCGTGGAACTATCTCTCGCTGTCTTTTCTTTTTTCGCCCCAGCTCCTTTCAACTCTAGGCATACTCTAATGCTACCTAGGCTAGTGATCTCTCAGATTGTCGGTCTCTTTCTGCTTATTGTGTTTTACTTGGTGGTTCTCTCATTACTTGGAAGACTAAGAGGCAGACAACAGTTTCCTGTTCGAGTGTTGAGGCTAAGTTACGATCTATGGCTCTTTTGACAGCAGAGGTTACTTGGTTATGGTAGCTGCTTGAGGACTTGGGTGTTTCTGTTTCTACACAAACTCCTATTTTCTCTGACAGTACAGGTGCTATTAGCATTGCTCGTGATCCCGTAAAGCATGAGCTTACCAAGCATATTGGTGTTGATACTTCCTATGTATGGTCACACATACATTATCAGGTTGTGGCTCTTCAGTATGTGCCTTTAGAATTTCAGTTAGAAGACTTCTTCATGAAGACACGGACTAGAGCTCAATATAGTTTTTATCTCTCCAAACTCAATGTTGTTGATCCACCATGAGTTTGAGAGGGGTGTTAGTCAGTATTCTTATTTCCTTATATAAGAGATTACTAGTTGACTTATATAGAGATTGTTTGCCTTGTATAGATATTACCTTATATAGGCTCTCCTTCTATACTCTCTTGTACGTATGTACGTACGTACATACATACATACATACATACATACCCATTAGCCTCATGTTGAATTCAAGTGCTATTCATAACAACTATGAAATAATTGCATTTTATACACAACTTGTCTAGTCCTTTATATACTCACCTTTTCCATCAGTTGAGAAAAAGTTTACACCTACTTTACAGGAGAAGAGTTACTAAGAGTCGAACCTTGTAAGGTAGTGGCATGTTCATGGGTTTTATCAAAATTTTCCCGTTCTGTTGCCGTTTTATTAAAAGTTTTAAGTCCAATGAGGTCTAATAAGTGTAAAGTTGATTTTAAGGTTATTCAATAATATTTTATTTATTAAATATAGTGTTTTATTATAATTTTACTGTATATGATTTTGATATTACATCTATATTGCCACTGTGTACACTAGTATGATATTAGACATGCAGTATATACATAGGTCCGAATTTGCGTATTCAGACCGTGACAGGTCCCTAATATGCACTTACTGCTTGTGGCTCACTGGATGCCTCTGCTACCCGAGCAAATGAAAGCATTGAGTGAGGATTTGACGGGCATATGTAGCACGAATGAAGCAGTAGTCCCTCCGTTCTTTTACAAGTTTATTTACTACTCCCACCATTCTTTCTTACTTATATTTTTTTTTTACTTTTTACGGTCTTTGATACATGACTTTGACCATTACTCTTATTATTATATCTTAAGACGTACTAAAAAAATTATAATATTATAAAATTATTTTTATGAAAATCTAATGTTATAATTTTGTAACATCCCAAAAATTTCAAAAATAGTAAAAATGAAAATTTAGAATTTTGAAAATGGAATTGAGTAAACATTTTAATTGAAACCAAGATTTTCATTTTAAATATTATCTTTTTCTCCATTTTCTAGCTTGTCAACCAAAAGAAAAGAACAAGTTGCGACATTAAAACTTTTGGTCCAAAATAAACAAACTCTGAAAATGAGTGAGAACGTAATCTTACTTTGAATTCCCATCCTCTCTAAAACTTTTTCAACCTTAATAATTATTTTCGAATTTGGGTTAAAAGGAAAAATCAATAAATGAAACTAGTAAAAGAGTAAAAGTAAGATGGTAAAAGATAAAAGTAAAAAGCCAGAAAAAAATAATATTAATTCATTAAAAAGTCCCCATCACATCTTTTCAGCTGTCCAAAGATTTTAATGAGCTAGGTAAAGAAGTAAATAATAAAGTAACATGTTTCAACTTCAAAACAATGACATGACGGCATTCTACAAAAATAATTAAAGATGATCTATGGATGAAAATTTTATCATGTCTTCCTCATAACATACTTAACCCCTGGTAAAAATATCAAAAATTAATAATTACTATTATTGCTGTTTAAAATTCAAAAACAGGTATCACTTAAATCCAAAATCTATAATGTCAGAATTTTTATTAAATAATGGAGTAAAGTTTTGAGCTGAAAATTTTACAGAAGTGTTCTTAGCTTAAATTCATTTGAAAAACAATGTTTCAGAAATAATAGACTTTATTTACTCTCAAAGAAAGATCAAAATCAGAAACAAGGATTTGGAGCAGTCACCGTCGTAAGAATATTAATAATTTTTCGGTAACTCATTTCTACCTCAAAATTTGACCAAGTAATTAAAGTGGCATGTTTTGATTCTTGTTGTGCTTTGGATTTTCTCATAGAGTGATTTCTGGAGTTAGTTTCTTCTTCATGATTTTATGCCTAATAAAGTCTCAAATTGTCAAATCCAACACATTGTTGAAACTCAAAGAAACATCAAACAACATGTCATAGAAAATAATTTTGTAAAATACTAGAGAGCAAAAGATGAATAAAAATCAATTTTGCAGAATTTTGGCACACCATTTACAGAGCTTAAAAATTCAAAAACAGATTGAAAACCAGTCTAGTTTGAAGAATTATTGTTCTTAAATGACAGTAGATATTGAGATGAAACCAAAGAAAACGGAATGTAGAACTTCGGGACTACTTACTCAAAAATTTGTAGAATTTTTCAACCAAGATATCACCCCTTGCCAAGCCTGCCCATCTGACCTGTCACTTCTGCACTTAAAATCGTTCAACTGCTGTACATCACCGATTCACTCGATGAGAACTTTGGCTCAGCCTCTGGCAGGTGGCCCCATGCACGCCTGGGCCCACTGGCCAGCCCCTCCTCCTCTCTCTCCTTCCTTTCTCCCTCTCCAGCTCCCTGCCCGAAGTCTGCCGCGGCACCGTTTTCTTCGCTGCGTGCAGCCCCGGCAGAAGCTTTGCGCCACGCGGCTGGAGACGCCGAACCTCGCCTGCTCCGTTGCCTTTTCGTGTGCTGCTACGTCTTGCAAACTTCGTTGCAGAGCCATAAAGGCAGCCAAGCCTCTCCTCTCACCCTTTGCTCGCCTGGTTGCCTCTCCCAGCCGTGAGCTTGCCAGAGCTAGAGCAACCCGGGCGGCCGGGCGAGCCGTGCTTGCTGTAGTCTTCCCGCCGGTGAGCTCTTCAGCCAACCTATTCCGCTGTGAGGTTTGCTCCATCTCCTGAGCTTGCTTCTCTGCCTTGCTTGCAGCCAAGACCGGACTGCCCCTCTCCACCGAAGCATTTCACCGAAAACACCGAGCCGAGTCTGTGCAAGCGTGAACACAGAGACCCGGTGAGCTTGCCTAGCTAGCTAACTCATTTCTTGCACAGCTGCTGCTCCATCTCTGAGTTGCTCCGCCTTGCATGCAGCCAAGCCGACGCCCAGGAGCCTCCCCAGCCGAGCCACACCTCTCCTGCAGCTCATCTCTTCAAGCTTTGTCACCTGCTCCAAGCCCAGCCACATCGCCATTGTTGCTCTCGTGGAGCTCTAGGGTTTGTGTTGGTAAGCCTAAGTAATTAAGCATGAGATTTTGTCACAAAAGACTGCATGGCGTAGTGGTAGTGCACCAGTGTTGGATTCCACAGGTCTTGAGTTCGATTCCCACATTCTGTACTTCTTTTTATTTTATTTTATTTTCTTTTATTTTGCCCCACGCGATAAAACCCTTATAACTTTTGTTGTGAAAATCCGATTAATGTAAACTCAATTCCTAATCTTGAGTTACCTAGTAAAGATTCAGAATATGCAATAAAAAGTCATATGTTGCTTGCAGCAAAAACTTTTAATTAGAGTTTGAATGAAAGTCACCTTTTAGGTAATATGAAGCAATTATATGTTTCCTTGCTCCATAAATCATGAAATAAATAAGATATATTCCTGCAACCTCAGATAACCCATTTCTATAAAAAGATTCAGATTTAAATGTATTTTGTATCAAGTATTGACTGTGCAATACTTTAATAACATGCAAAACTCAAATGGTTAAAATATGTATCAAATGAGCTCAAAAATTGGTGAAACCAGTTTAGGTACACTCCTCAGATTTCATAGATCATAAGTATACAAAAATATTTAGATTATTCCTTAGTCTGCCCTATTTGCTCATTAGCCAAACATGCGATCGGTAAAATGAACAAATAGCCGTAACTCTTGCAAATGCACCACAAATTCGACAAAACCAACTTCTATGAACTTGAAATGATATACCTTGGCTTGCCATACAAAAGTAACATCAGTTTGATTAACTTCGAGTTAAGCTCATATTAAGCCTAAGTAACTATTCATACGAAAAATGCCCTGAACAAATGAGAAATATCGCGGAATCAACTTTAAAACACTCTTAGGGATATTCCCTAATAATCCCTGAAAAATGGTTAGATTATCCCTTTCGGTGTAGTCGCAACTGAAGAAAGAAAACTGAACCGCAATAGCGCTAAAAATGTGGTCACTTAAGCCTTTTCGGCAGTCCGTAAAATATCACATATAAACCTAAAGTTATGAGAAAATAGCCTAAGATCATTTTCTAATACATATTCTACCATAATCTGGAAAAATATATTAATTATAACTTCATTTGCATATTAATCTAATCGCAAGAAAGACCCTAAATGAGCACAAATTGCACAGAATCGTTATCACTTAAGCCTCTTCGGCGGCTTATAAAACAGCTCAACTAAACACAAACTTTAGGAGAATTGGTCCAGAAACCTACTTCAATGTATGGACAACCAAATTATGTAAAAATATTTTAATTACGACTCACTTATCAAATAAGATACGTTAACGCAAAAACCCTAAATGATAATATTGTCGGAACCATAATATGTGAATAGTTAAGAGTAGAGTCTTCGTCCAAGGTTGCCACAATGCAAGAAAACATCCCATGACCATATAGCAACAGCAAATAACTTTAGATTTCAGATCTAACTTGTAGAAGTTGCTCCCATGCATGAACACTTAAAGTTAAGCACTATTCAAGCAAACCTTTAGTAAATGTTTTACTTTCATCAATCCAAACAATTTTTGCATCTTGAATTCGAAGTTATAAACACTAAAACACACAATTATAATCTCTTGAATTTGTAAACAACCCTATGTGCGCTCATAGCTAAAGTTCCATGAAATCGGTGAATGAAAGTACCACATTCATGCTAAAAGCCTCACATACATTGAGTACTAATAAGATTACTATGCAAGTGATAATTTGAGAACCCAAAGTCCACCATGACCTTCTTGGTAAGATTTAATTTGGTAATTTTTATTTGATTTCTTTTTGTCCCATTTTGATTCGATGTTGTTTGCTTTTGTCTCGGTTATTATTATTCGACGCGTAGACGACGATATTTTGGATCCGATTAATAACGACATCGACTACGATCCGGATTATATTCCCGACGAAGAGCAACTAGGCAAGCACCTCCTTTGACCATTTTGATCCCATATTTGCAAAGTTATGTTGTTTTATCAAACTATATGCATGAGTGTATGTTTTAAACTTGCTATATTGTGGGTGATGGTAGTTAAATCCAATTGTATGCATTTCCGTTACCTTGACATTTGATGTACTGCCATTGTAACCTAGTAATGGTGTAGACAATACTTGATGTCACTTGGGTAATACTCGCGAATTATCTTATGATCATGCTTAGACTTGCTCACTAGATTGGTTTTAAAATGATGGGAGATGTTTCAACTACATTGAGCAAACTTTGTTTAAATGGATGGAACCACGGTACGGTTTCCACTTAATTTGATGAAAAATCCAACTCAAACTTATGATTTAGACGCGGGCGAGTTATTACTTAACTTGAGGCGTGAAATGGACCTCACGTGTAGTTAGGGGGAGATTCTCGCCTGGGTCAGTTAAGGACCGAACTTGATGCTATCACCTAAGTGATTTCGTACAACCACATGTGCTAGTATAGGATAGCCTAAGCTCACTAGATTAGTTAGAGTTTAGCCTTGCATTTTGGTAGGCCGGAGTAGTATGGACGATCCGATGTACTGGAGTCGTTCTAGGTGCTCCCTTCACTGAGGTGTTGGGGCCCAAGCATTCCAATACAACGGTGCATGCCTTGTCATGGGGAGAGTTCGCGATGGGGCACCATCGGTCCAGGATCTCCGAAATCGTGGCAAGGGTTTAACATCACTTGTCAGCCGGTGCAAGGCTAAGCTTTAACTAGTTGAACGGTTTCGTCACAGTCTAGCAAATCGGGTACGGTGAGTATCGCGAGGCATGGTTGACATGATTGCTAGAATGTGTCATGTGGGTAAAGTGTACACTCTCTGCAGAGATTAAAATCTAATTAATTAGCTGTGCTCGCGGTCATGAGCAACTTGGGAGAATAATGTCAAGCATAGTCTTTGTTTTTGCTAAAACTTTTGGAAATGGTGTTGGAATGAGTTGGTGGATTGGGAAGCCAATGGTGGCTGTTTTTACTTGTTGATCACAGCCAAGGAGGGCTGTGAATTGCTGTATATGAACTCTACTTACTGTTATTTAGCTTCATATTAAATGCTCTTTACAAATTGCTATCGTTTTATGAATCTTTTGCTTGCAAACAAAATCATCTTATGCTAAAATGAGACTAGTGTAGAAGCTTAATTCCTTGTTATAGCCCTGCATTTCTGTATTTCCATACACTAAAGTCTTATGAGTACATACATGTACTCACGGTTGCTTAATCCTAACAATATAGACGACAGTATGGAAGAACTCCCCGACGGCACGTACTTTACTCCGGGGTCCGACAATGATGTTGATGGATGAAGTTGGGCTTTTTCCAAGTCAGTTGCCTTTGGGTTATTGGATGGGCATACCGCTGTCCTACTTTTGGTATATGTTTAAATTCCGCTGAAATTTACTCTTTGACATGTAATATTTGGTCGGTCGGCCACTACTTGTAATAGTAAGTAGTTGTAATAGTTGCAGTATATGTTTATGCTATTCCAACTGCTTAGATTCATGTGTATGTGTTGCAATACATCTCGAATGCGGGATATGTGGGTGCTAGGCGTTGATCTTGGGAACTAGCACTAGACACATATCTGGGTACCTGGAATTGTCATCAACCATCAATGCATACACTCGTGCGACCGTCGTTCTTTGGCTATTGCTCGTGCTCCCCTTGGAGAGTGCGGGCGATACCAAGGTCCTGAGACGGATGGAAAATGCTATGCGTGGATGAGTTGGTCTCAATCCCGGTATGGTTGTTTGGAATGGAATCGAAACTCTCATGGACGTGTAAGTGTGTACGGTGCGACTATATGGCTCATATTTGTTTGGGTGAGGGCCATTTAGTCAATACTCCGTGCACGGGACTTTTGGGTGGCAGTGAGCATACACTTAAGTGGAGTATGGGTGTCACCTCTAAGTCCAACGCATGTGTGAGGATCGATTCATATATTCCGGGTGCCCACAAATTTTCATATAGCCAGTCCAGATAGATTTAAACATGGTGGCATTACAACACGGATTCTAGGATGTTAAATAAAAAAAGACTATGCACTATATTAAAACACAACATCCAAGATCAATAAGTAAATAAGTGACCAAATGAACTAGGATAGCAAGATCTTTTGTATAAGTCTTAAATACTATGAAACTTGTAGAATGGCATCTATTTAGTAAAGGAGGGAGTACTACATATGGCTCTTTTTCAACATATATGTCCAACTAGCTCGTGTGCATAAAACAAGAAGGGGCAAATCTAACAAAAAGTTAATGAAGTTGGACCATACTTACCGCTATTAATGAAGGGGGCATATCCAGTGCAATCACCATGCAATCCAACTAAGAAAAGTTTCAAAAAATTCTGAAAAAAATCATAGATGTACATCTCATCTTACCCCATCTACATATAAAATTTCATGATCAAATTCGTCCTATGCTAGAAGTTACAAAAAAGACAAATTTGGGGTGCATTTGAACTATTCAAGTTTGTCAGAAATTTGTCTTTTTTATTACTCTTAACATAGGATGAATTTGATCATGAAATTTTATATGTAGATGGGGTAAGATGAGATGTACATCCATGATTTTTTTCAGAATTTTTTGAAACTTTTCTTAGTTGGATTGCATGGTGATTGCACCACTTCCCTGATTGCACTGGATATGCCCCATTAATGAATTTGAACCACTCAACATGTTTTGCGTCATTAAAAACAGGGGTTGAAGATGGCAAAACATAAACAACTACACAAAAGGTAGCCAGTGGGATGACAGACCAGCACCTAATTGCCGATTAGGTGGGCTAGATGGCCACTTAAGCAAGATAAATCACCCTAGATGGCTACACGGGAGAGTGGAGCCTAGCGCCTTGGGGGCAGCCTAATGGAACATTGAAGGTACTTTCATTAGGGAACTCACCTGCGGTGGGGGTGGTTCAACAAGAACAACCCGCAACTTCACCTCATGCACAATTCTACCGGCCGGTTTGTTGAATATGTCATCACTGATATCTGGGCACTTCAGATTGCTACTCACAAGGGTGCTCAACACAGAGATCTCATCATCGCACTGCATGTCCACTGGTGCCCCCTCCTGTGCTTCCCTCTTTACGTCGAGTTTCCGCATGCTGCGTGGCCGCATAATTCCTTTCCTCACTTTTAAAGGGTACCTCGCCGTGCTAATTAAGGGCAGGGAACCTTATTGTAAAGGCAACGTAGTCATCTGTAACATTCATTAGCTGCAGTGGCGATGACCCCTGCTTTTGCTCCAAGGGGAAGTGGAGCTCGAGAGGGTCGACCAAGATCAGCTTATTTGAGATAGATGATGACCTCATCTACAAGAAAGAAGAAATTGGTGGATTAATCGGCCCAGAGAAACATATGAATCCAACTGTTTACAGTAAAAATAGTGCTGTGAAGTAAATGTATATGTTCGTTGGACGAAAGGGTACCGCCAAAGGATTAGTCATTATACAGCTAGTTAATTGGAAGTTAATAGACTATTCTATTGTCATCATAATATACTAGTTTATATTTAGAATTATAAAAAATCATTTATATATCGGTATTATAATACATCATCACTATGTAAAGCATCATTAATTGTAAATCAAATTATATAGTTTACACTTCATATATATATGATACATATTATGTATGTCATTGCATAATGTTGTAAAGTAATGAATTAGAATTAACAGGTAAAATAAAAGCATTTTAATGATTACACATCAAAAATGGCGATTAATCGGGGAAGACAGTATAATCTATTTTTTAAAAAAGAAATTAAGTCCAATCAGTAGGCATTTGACGAATCAAGTCAAGATATGTTTTTTTTTCAAAATTACAAGATATTCAAAATACAAAATTTCACTTGTACTAATTGATAGTCAAGTACACGTAGCTTTGCAAGTTCATATACTGAGGAAGTGAGATAACCTCAGTGGTTTTATCTTCTAGTCCTGTAATATCCCAATTTTTTCTTATTTAAATTTGTTTTGTGTATTTTGAATTTATCAGAATTTTATTGCTAATTAAAGCTTAATTGGAAATTTCTCTTTTTCAAAAAGGATTTAACTTGATTAATGTTTAAGTGAAAATTTGTTAAAATTATTTTATTTGAGTTTAAATACTTCAAGTATTGTATAGACTTTTTCTATATTTTCCAAATTTATTTCTATTTATTCGGAGCTTAATTGCATTCTAGTGAATTTTCTAAAAAGGAAAAATGTGATTTAAACTCCCTAGAAGCCCAGCGTAGCGCAGCCCGAGCCAAGCCAAACCAACACAAACCCAAATTTCAACTCGCTTGGCAAGACGCAGCTAACAATGGGACCCACCTGTCAGATGCTTCGTTTCCACTATGTTCGAGCTAAAACAATGGTCACCATGTCCGCCATGGATTCCCTCTTAGTTACGTGCATAACTCGGGCTCTTAGGCCTTTCTCAATGGTTCAACAAGACAACCTAGAAGCCCCAAACCAAAACGGTAGACCAATTTTTACCCTCACACCGTCATCCAGCCAAGATCTGGAGGTTTGTTCGAGCGCCACCGCCATCTCAGGTGAGCCTCGGGACTCGTGGACCTAACCATCGTGTTCGCCTTGCCCTGATCTATCTGGTGCGCACATTGTCATGCATGGCCAGATCTAGCGCCGCAAGAGAGAGCCATCGCTGCGGCTTCTATTGCCATTGGCGCCACTGTCGTGCTCCAACCACCGCATCGGTCGCGTCACTTTGTTCGCCTTGTTGCCAGCTTTCCAATGGTTCCACCCAGGGTCGCTGGAGGGTAACGCCGACGACCATAGGACCTTGAGCACCGCCACAGTGACATGGCATGATCTCAGAACACCCCGGTACAACAAAGACCGCGAATGCTACCAAAAGACCCTAAACCTTATACCTCTACTAAAAATTGAACCAACCTTGAAACTCCCAAACCAGAATAAAACTAAGTCACCGAAATTTAGAAAATTTCGGCATAACCTCTCTAGAAAACTAGGACATCCACTCGTGAGACAGAAAACATTGCGATAATATGATATCATTCTAGCGGGTCCTTAGTTATCCAATCACACATCCACTAGACAAGAATAAACTTCACCACGACAATCAAAGACATGACAACCTTATTAATTACAGCCGGGCTTTACAAGTAAACTTAAATGAGATGGTAGTGATCAAGTCGGTATGCGTACTACTACTCCCATCCCATCGAGCCAATTCCAAGGTACCTACAACAGAAACAAACAAACGTGAGTCCGGACTCAACAAAGTGCAACAAGCGTAACAATTCGAAGTTATCGTAAGTAAAACAAGAACGTGACCATAAGCGCAAGTAATACAAAGGAAGCAACATCCGGAAAATACGCATTAGTACCCATTTAGAACAAAACTTGACTAAACCAAAATTCATCGCAATGAAGTAATAAACTTGATAACAAAACCATTCAACGCCAAAGAAACTTTACTTGACTCTAAATCCAACTTCTCCCGACTTAACTACCCCTTGTTGCAACTCAAACCATTTTCATCAATTGAATTTGAGTTCATAACTCGACTTCACTTCACGATATTCATACAACATAATTAGCAAGACAAGGAAATACGCTAATTCATCAAATTCAATTCAATCTCCCCTTTATGGGTTGAGTCCACGACTCAACCTTCAATTACCACAATCACCATCCAAATGACACACCATTTACCACAACACTCATCATGAAAGATGCAATGCACATGAATGCTCATTTCCATGCACGCACGCAGATCGCCAAAGGCCCACCCGTCGTGCACCCTCACGTCCCTTCCATCCCGTAGATGGAAGGTGCCTACTCTTCTTGTCTCGCTCCCATTCACCTCGATGAATGGGACTACGAGGTAGGACTTTCGTGTTCACTACGTGTGAACACAGAGGCCCGTGATCAAGATGGGTCGCCTCTTCCATTATGAATGCACAAATGCAATTTTCATGAATGAAATGCAACTTTTCATTCAATGCATACATGAGACATACCATATCCACATACACACACATAGCAAATTCTCACAATCCTAAGTCACTAGCGGTACTTGTACAAGCAGATTCAACCGTAAGGCATAGCAACTCATGACAGCGTTTCTATCATGCAACCACACCCTACGGCCACCGAACTAGGTTCACACAATACACTTGCAGTTAAATGCTCACGTATACTATCTTTATAAAGGACTTAACCGTTGGATCCAAACTCATGTTAGTATCAATCACTCGAACAATCTACTCACTATAATCAACCTTACTAAAAGCTCGGTCTCACTTAGAGTTCATCTAATTAACAGAGCGACAATTAAACTAAGGAGCATCACATGTGAACACACATCCACACTCAATAACACGGTGTACTTGCATCAATTCGCTTAAACTTTTAATCATCATAGACATTTTCATAAGGGGGAGCACTTTCTAGTTATAGCCAAGCAAGGCTTACCTCTTGCGTATGCGTCAACAATTACTTACGCTAAGAGCAAACCATCGTTTAATTCTCCTAGCCGCAATCTAGGGAATGCACTTGCCTTTTACCGACGAAGAATGGAGTGGCATACGGCTGAAGCCACTCCCGACAGAACCTTCTCTGCAATTAAACAATAATCATCCAACTCAACCTTATGCACACTCGAAACACGCGACAAAAGAAAACAACTCTTTTGCATAGTTGACTTCCTAGGATTAAAGAAAGCCCGAGTCCAGAACATATACACAAAATAACTTGAGACAACAAACCATCTAAACAAAATCACTAGAGCTAGTGCCATTAAATCTCAGGAAAATGTAACATGAAACATATGCATTGAGTATAAATCAACATTCTGGTACTCTATTCCTTGTAAGCAAAGATCTAATAATCAATAAAACATGAATAAGCAACACATGATCATGCAAAATTTATGAAGTTATATGCAGGGCAGATTTATGCCAAGGTAATGCCATTAGCTTCCTGCTTCTCAATCATGCTTGTCTGCCAAACTCTTGAATAAGAACACATACACAAGTGTAAGTCATAATTAAAGTGCAACCAGAGTACTTGAATTGATCATAGCACAGAAGACTAGTACACCAATCTTAGCCTACTATTGATCACCAAGCTCACAGATGGATAGCTCATTAAGCATCAATCAAAATTTACAAGCACATAAATCAGGGTCTCAATGCACTGACTAACATACATCACCGCATCACAATCTCCAGAAACCAAAAACAAGGGTATAAAGAACCTAATGTTTAGATTCCTAGCACTCAATCGGTTTTTGGGGGAATCAATCACGGCATATACATATATATAATTTCTAATAAGCATCAATCGCACATTTATGCATGCAACATCATTTCATCCTCATGAAGCCTAGCTAGGCATTTCATCAAACACCTAGCAAGCACCGAAAATACCCAATCTAAAATACCTTAAAACCAATCCATGGGGGGAGGAGGGAGGTGAGGGGAGCTCTCATTGCCATCATGTCGTTCTTTGGGAGGAGCACCGTCGGCCAGAGGGGCAGGTGGGCAAGAAGGTGTGGAAGAGCGGCGCCAGGGGGATCGCCAGGGAGGGAGCAGCTCCAGGGGCGAGTGGCGCCAGGGGGATCGCCAGGGAGGGAGCGGCTCCAGGGGCGAGTGGCACCAGGGGAGATCGCCAGGAGAGGGAGCGGCTCCAGGGGAGGGTGGCTGCGCCTGGGGAGAATGGCGCCAGGAGGAGGGAGCAGCGCCAAGGAAGATCCCCAGGGTAGGAGCGGCTCCAGGGGAAATCGCCAGGGAAGTGAATGCCAGCCAGGGAAAAATCTGCCTCCAAGAAATTCCAACCACACAAAGGAGAGAGATTAGGTAAAAGTAGGTGGAGAGGGGAAATTCCACAAATACCCCTCCCAAACCTAAACCTTTAGCCCTAACCTTAGAAAACTTTTTTTTTTCTTTTAAACTGCGAGGCGACAAAACTTCCTTCCGAATAAATCCTTGAAATTACGAAGACAAAACAATTCCAGCCAGAGACCCTGGCAAACGATTTACGATATTACACTCTTCCCCCCTTTAACAGAATTCGACCTCGAATTCTGATCACAACAAGAATACCAACAAGAATAACGGAAACAAATACAAAATAAGGATATCCGAAACAACAGACCCGGGTATTTCTCATGCAAGAGGAACTCCAAAAGTCAAACCAATTCTCTTCCAATAAAAAGAAGCAAGTAACTTAACTCATCCCATCCCTTTTCGAATCAACACTCACTTTACCTCCTTAAATTGGCATGGCACAAAATTCGGAAGCCAGGCCTTTCTCAAGCTTTATGCTTTAATTCACCCACTAAGGGACTTAATCCAATTAATTGATATGCCAAGTCCCACATCAACATAACATACTGCTAGCACAAGATACTCTGAGGTAACTCAGATTTAATTAGCTTTCTCTTAGCCATAAAGCATAATATAACTTTTAATCAACGATTCCATTCTAACGAGCAAGGTGCCAACCTCTACCCGACTCCAATTCCTTTTTCAGCTTCAATCTAATCTCTCTTCTTAATCATTTTGCCACATTTCACCTTACTCATGACAACAAAATTGACACAGGGCCTTTTTATTCTATCATGCCCCTAAGCCAAACCTATGTCAACCAAGCATTCATATCTTCCGTTTAGTCATCCCGGGTTTCCAACTTGAACGCCAAAGAATCAAATACAAATAATTCCATCTTTTTCAATTGATTAATCTTTTTAAATAAAAAGATCAAAATCAACCCATGCCATCCAAGTACATAGTCCACCTTGGCAATATTTTTTTTTCTTCCAATCGCATGTCGACAATATACAATTTCCTGTCCTCCCCTAGGAATATCTCACACCCAAGGATACTAGCTAAATTAAATGTTCGCCACAGAACACTTTACATCAACTTGCTATCCCCTTCTTTACAAACAACGATTCTCCCAACATTTGCATCGACATCACAAGGCTCCATCATAATCCACCTTTAAACTACTTGCGGTCAACGCCTAGCTCATGCTAGGACCGCAAATCAATACCAAACCACACTCGGTTCTTTTCTTAAGAGGGTCTCGCCCTCACATTCTTTTACTCACATGATCAAGCCCAAGAGTATAAATCCTTATTATGCTCAACACTATCCCACGAACAGTCATATTCTTTAACCCCAGTTAGAATGCGAAAGAAAAAAAAATACAATTCTCTTTAAACCAAATGAACCACACACATCACCTTGAACCAAAAACACTTAAATTTACCTTGGAGAGAAACTTGATATAACCCACTCATCGCTCATTTGCTTTTTCCAACCGAATCGCAAAGAAAACTCGATTCTCTGTCATCACATAAATCACGCTTAACATTCTCAATCAATGCAATAAAATTCCTCATCGGGAAGAATTCCAATTAAAAGAGAAGCCCCATTCAAAACTTTGACAGGAGCCCTCAAACCAGAACAGCTCATCTCGCTTTTACCAAAGCAAAACTTCTTATTTTAACCAAAATCAACATTTTGGAAGGGAAAACCGATTCCCAAGTTAAACACCTGCACCCACAACCACCACAATTCTCTTAAAGAGATAAGGGAAACTCATTCCCAACAGAAACCAATTCACCATCAAGATTACTTACGAAACATTCACAAGAATCACATTTTGAAACACTCGCCAATACCACACACACCCTCTTTTTTTTCAAATCCAGCTCTAGACAATAAGAGTTACAATTAGTTTCAGCTCAAGAGCTTCCATCACCATCCCTCATGTCTATCTATTCCCTTCAAATATAAATTCCAAGTTAATCCATTTTGTACGCTACGAACGCAATGCAACCATACACTCTTGGGAGTAAACCCCAAATTCATTCATATAAGCTAAACAACTTAGCAAGGACAAAAGTTTGACATGATTCAATGAAATAAAGTGTTCAAAATTCATCAACCGATCCCTTCGAAATCACTCCATCCCCATTTTCACTCATCAAGCCTACTCCGCATCTTAACCAAAAAGACATACCCAGAAAGTCATACAATCAATTGAATCCACAAATAATTCTAACAGCTCGATGTAATCCCCACCAGCCATATTCCATAAAACAAGGCTTCAAGACAGACATTTGTTAAAGATAATAACTCGATCATTCACACAACCATTCCATATATATATATGTATATATACCCATACTGTGATTACACATTGATTAAGTCATTTAGTTGGTCCGCAATTTACTTGACCCAAAAACAACATAAACACACAATCCTCACGTCTCTACCATCACAAATTTACATTAACCAACTTGGTGCTTTACATCATCTCGATGCTCTAACCATGCATCACAGGCTTAGATTCCCAAACATCCTCAGGGGTCACCTACCCACTGAAAAGAACAAGATGTGACCCCAACCCTTTAAATAACACGATAACTCACAACATGAACAACACCAATAAACATTTTCTTTCCAGGGAAACCCATCCATAAATCACAAAGGATCACGATTCTCAAATGCCCAATTCTGGTATACAAAAACTCTTCAAGTAAATCTCAAAATTTACAACTCCCACTAAGGAGGATGTATGCAAAAAGAAAACCAATGATCAACCACATCTTTTCCGGTAGGACCTTAACACTGAAAATCCACACGACTTAAGTTTTGCACCAAGAAAACTTCAATAACTTTCTTAAATGAAGAGATAAACAACCACAGGAACAATGCCTTACCTTTCTCCACAAAGCAAACAATCAAAATGAACACCAAAATGGCAGCAACCGAAATCCAAAAGAATTCATCACCAGTCTCTTTCTCTTTGTCCCCAACCACTAAAGGCAAAAGATTCCAACTTTCTCTACCCATTCTCTAACTATGGCGTAAAGGACAACTACACTCACCTGAAAGAGGTTCTCAAACTTCAAAGGGGCTTTAACCGGTCACACCAACATCCAAGACCCTTAACACAAACAAAAGTGCAAGGACGAGAACATAATGATTCAAACAATCCTTTTATAATCAAAGCAGTATGCAACAATAGTTTAACATTCAACATCAAAGCTTAAACACAACATTTAAGCGTAATGCAATGATACCCACCCCTTCCTACTGTGCACCAGAGTGTGTCAAGTTTTAAGTTAATGAACCATGCTATTCCAGATTTTAAGGTTATTGCCCTAAGGCCAAATTTTTAAAGGAATAGAAACCTATGCCATGTTTCTAATTTCACGCAGCAAAATTTTTGTTTACTCTATAGTAACTCGCTACATTCACTTGCCACAGACCTAAAGCCCGCTCTGATACCAACTGTAACACCCCGGTACCAACAGCACCGCGAATGCTACCAAAAGACCCTAAACCTTATACCTCTACTAAAAATTGAACCAACCTTGAAACTCCCAAACCAGAATAAAACTAAGTCACCGAAATTTAGAAAATTTCGGCATAACCTCTCTAGAAAACTAGGACATCCACTCAGCAGACAGAAAACATTGCAGATAATATGATATCATTCTAGCAGGTCCTTAGTTATCCAATCACACATCCACTAGACAGTAATAAACTTCACCACGACAATCAGCACATGACAACCTTATTAATTACAGCCAGGCTTTACAAGTAAACTTAAATGAGATGGTAGTGACTGAAGTCGTGTACGTGCTACTACTCCCATCCCATCGAGCCAATTCCAAGGTACCTACAACAGGAAACAAACAAACGTGAGTCCGGACTCGACAAAGTGCAACAAGCGTAACAATTCCAAAGTTATCGTAAGTAAAACAAGAACGTGACCATAAGCGCAAGTAATACAAAGGAAGCAACATCCGAAAATACGCATTAGTACCCATTTAGAACAAAACTTGACTAAACCAAAATTCATCGCAATGAAGTAATAAACTTGATAACAAAACCATTCAACGCCAAAGAAACTTTACTTGACTCTAAATCCAACTTCTCCGACTTAACTACCCCTTGTTGCAACTCAAACCATTTTCATCAATTGAATTTGAGTTCATAACTCGACTTCACTTCACGATATTCATACAACATAATTAGCAAGACAAGGAAATACGCTAATTCATCAAATTCAATTCAATCTCCCCTTTATGGGTTGAGTCCACGACTCAACCTTCAATTACCACAATCACCATCCAAATGACACACCATTTACCACAACACTCATCATGAAAGATGCAATGCACATGAATGCTCATTTCCATGCACGCATCAGATCGCCGGTGCCCACCCGCCGGTGTGCACCTCACGCCCCTTCCATCCCGTAGATGGAAGGTGCCTACTTATTGTCTCGCTCCCATTCACCTCGATGAATGGGACTACGAGGTAGGACTTTCGTGTTCACTACGTGTGAACACAGAGGCCCGTGATCAAGATGGGTCGCCTCTTCCATTATGAATGCACAAATGCAATTTTCATGAATGAAATGCAACTTTTCATTCAATGCATACACGAGATATACCATATCCACATACACACACATAGCAAATTCTCACAATCCTAAGTCACTAGCGGTACTTGTACAAGCAGATTCAACCGTAAGGCATAGCAACTCATGACACAGTTTCTATCATGCAACCACACCCTCGGCCACCTAACTAGGTTCACACAATACACTTGCGCTAAATGCTCACGATACTATCTTTATAAAGGACTTAACCGTTGGATCCAAACTCATGTTAGTATCAATCACTCGAACAATCTACTCACTATAATCAACCTTACTAAAAGCTCGGTCTCACTTAGAGTTCATCTAATTAACAGAGCGACAATTAAACTAAGGAGCATCACATGTGAACACACATCCACACTCAATAACACGGTGTACTTGCATCAATTCGCTTAAACTTTTAATCATCATAGACATTTTCATAAGGGGGAGCACTTTCTAGTTATAGCCAAGCAAGGCTTACCTCTTGCGTATGCGTCAACAATTACTTACGCTAAGAGCAAACCATCGTTTAATTCTCCTAACCGCAATCTAGGGAATGCACTTGCCTTTTACCGACGAAGAATGGAGTGGCATACGGCTGAAGCCACTCCCGACAGAACCTTCTTTGCAATTAAACAATAATCATCCAACTCAACCTTATGCACACTCGAAACACGCGACAAAAGAAAACAACTCTTTTGCATAGTTGACTTCCTAGGATTAAAGAAAGCCCAAGTCCAGAACATATACACAAAATAACTTGAGACAACAAACCATCTAAACAAAATCACTAGAGCTAGTGCCATTAAATCTCAGGAAAATGTAACATGAAACATATGCATTGAGTATAAATCAACATTCTGGTACTCTATTCCTTGTAAGCAAAGATCTAATAATCAATAAAACATGAATAAGCAACACATGATCATGCAAAATTTATGAAGTTATATGCAGGGCAGATTTATGCCAAGGTAATGCCATTAGCTTCCTGCTTCTCAATCATGCTTGTCTGCCAAACTCTTGAATAAGAACACATACACAAGTGTAAGTCATAGTTAAAGTGCAACCAGAGTACTTGAATTGATCATAGCACAGAAGACTAGTACACCAATCTTAGCCTACTATTGATCACCAAGCTCACAGATGGATAGCTCATTAAGCATCAATCAAAATTTACAAGCACATAAATCAGGGTCTCAATGCACTGACTAACATACATCACCGCATCACAATCTCCATCTCCAGAAACCAAAAACAAGGGTATAAAGAACCTAATGTTTAGATTCCTAGCAATCAATCGGTTTTTGGGGGAATCAATCACGGCATATACATATATATAATTTCTAATAAGCATCAATCGCACATTTATGCATGCAACATCATTTCATCCCCATGAAGCCTAGCTAGGCATTTCATCAAACACCTAGCAAGCACCGAAAATACCCAATCTAAAATACCTTAAAACCAATCCATGGGGGGAGGAGGGAGGTGAGGGGAGCTCGCCACATCATTGCTGTTGTTTGGGAGGAGCACCGTCGGCCAGGAGGGGCAGGGTGGGCAAGAAGTGTGGAAGAGCGGTGCTGGGGATCGCCAGGAGGAGCACTCAGGCGAGTGGCGCCAGGGATCGCCAGGAGGAGCGGCCCAGGGGCGAGTGGCACCAGGGGAGATCGCCAGGAGAGGGAGCGGCTCAGGGAGGGTGGTCAGCTGGGAGAATGGCGCCAGGAGGAGGGAGTAGCGCCAAGGAAGATCGCCAGGGTAGGAGCGACTCAAGGGGAAATCGCCAGGGAAGTGAATGCCAGCCAGGGAAAAATCTGCCTCCAAGAAATTCCAACCACACAAAGGAGAGAGATTAGGTAAAAGTAGGTGGAGAGGGGAAATTCCACAAATACCCCTCCCAAACCTAAACCTTTAGCCCTAACCTTAGAAAACTTTTTTTTTCTTTTAAATCATGAGGCGACAAAACTTCCTTCCTAATAAATCCTTGAAATTACGAAGACAAATAATTCCAGCCAGAGACCCTGGCAAACGATTTACGGTATTACAGATCCCATGGCCACCACGTGCCACGCGACGACAGCATGGCATTAGCGTGACGTCAGCCAAGACACTGACATGCAGGGCCCACACGTCATCTTCTGCAATTATTTTCCAAAAAGAACTAATTTGGAAAAGAAAATCAGTGAGGCCCACGTTTCAGAGAATATTCTATTTTCTTTTTCTTTTTCGGATTTAATTTTCTGGTGAATCTTTCGAGAGTCCGTTCTCCTTCGTAGGAACTCCGATGGAGCCCATTCAAATTTCTATGTTTTGTATTGATTTCAATTTATTTTCATTCTCGTTATTCATTTCGCTTACACGTTGAAGTGTTGGGAACGTTTGAAAGTGAAGAGTTGATCTAAGACCAAGACCAAGAGTTGTTGCAAGGCAAATTGTACTTTGATCATGTTGAACTTAATTTTAGAAATGATATTTTGTTTTAATCTATTGTATGTTATTGCAAATTATACTTGTTTTCAAATAATTTAAGAATTAGCCATTCAACCCATTTGAATTATGCCTATCTTATCATTTTGCTATGCCGTAATTATTTGTCACCCTAAGATGAATCTTTATTAGTTGGTTGCTAATATAATGCAAACGTGAGTTGGTTAGATTGTGCTTAGGTTGCTTAGCCATACCATGAATAACTCATATCTTTCAAAAGTGCAAATTTAAACTTGACTAATTGTCTATGGAATATCTTTTGAAAAGAGTGTCTTGTGTTGTCAAACAATGCTGTTGATGTTATTGATGACATGTGTTGCACGATAATCAACTAGGGTGGTAAATGATTTAGATTGAGGCAAGTGGCAATAAGTTGTATACCATATGGAGGTCTGTGTAACATTTCGGTTAGAGATTTTGTGTGAATCATTCGATATGGCTTCTGAGATTATTTGAAAATCTTGCCTCGATCAGTTAAGGACTTAACCTTGCAAGCCATTATACTGGTCTAATCATACAACCACATGTCTGTTATAGGCTAGGCCTAGCTTAGTATGTTACCAAGTCTTAACATATGATATGTCAAGAGGAAAAACCAAGCAGAGTGCGCGGTTGGAGAAGGTTGGTGCGGCAGTGGCTCCACATCTTAAACAGTGATTGTTTCTAGTCCAACAATGAGTCACTTTTATTCTTCTACTCTGTGTGAGAGAGGGGTAGTGAGATCAGGTTTATCGGGAGTGTATATATTTGGATAATGTTTTCGAAAGGTTTTATTATGATCTTCTTAATCACATGTCACACCTTCAAAATTATTTTATAAAGAGAATAATTAACTTATAAAGATTAATAAGTTGTTGACTTATCTCTCTTTACTCTTTCCTTTGCTAAAATTTCTTTTATTTCCCTGTAGGTTTAAGCTGAAATATTACATAAGTTGTCTTTAATAGATGACGATGCTTCACATTTATAGAGAGTGCACAAGTGGTTGTGCTGCCAAGCTGTGGAGTTTTGCAAATACTTGGTGGTTATGAGATGCCACTTTACAAGGGAACCTGCTGGATGGTGAATGGTAAAGATCATGGTATGGTGTGTAGGATTACCATCTATGCTTGGAAGAATACTAAGTTGTGCCATTTGTCTCTTCATTAGAATGCTTACTTTTGAAGCTCGTATCCAAGAATCATCACGTCTTGTATTGCTATGCATCTGCAACAAGCATGTCAGTGAGCTTAGGCATTCAGTGTTCGGACTTCATCCATGAGGTAGTGTTGTTCATTGCCCAAACATAGAAGAAGACGAGGATGCAACTGTCATCCACCTCACAAGATTTGTAGCTATTCAAGAAGTTATAAGGTGTTGACACCAAAAACATGACGTAGGGTTTTTTATCGCAACACACCGGACGAACACCGGGTTCAAATGCGCTAAGCGTGCCAATCGATTTGACCCTGCAATCGATAAGGAAAGAATCGTGAAATCCAATCTAAGCCGATCTTAGAGATGAATTGGCTAACGTAGAATCAGCCAAAGGCTGATCAGAAGATAAGCAGATTAGCCGATTAAGGCTAATCAGAAAGGTAAAGGCAGATCAATTTTGAAAAGGCGATGCGCAACAAGACAGAACAAATCAAACCTGAATAAATCGAAGACGATCAAACAATCGGCGATAAGCAACTTTATTTGATCGATGTCGACTTACAAAAGAGCATTACAAGATTAAAAACTACAAGAAAAATGAAGATTGGCAGATATGATTTGTTGTGTATGATCTCCTTCAAGCAGCCCTGGCACGCCTTATATACCCATCAGCCGATCCGAGTCCTATTCTGCCACGGCAACATAATCCGAGTCGGCTATAGTTTCCTAATTGGTTTCCTGTTTCCAGATACTTGCTGCACGTTATCAAAACTTCCCAAAGATATCCCGTGCATTGTCCAAACTCGTATGTTTTGCCGATTTGTTTTTGTAATTTCCAAAATCTGGTGCAAACATGTGCCCCCTATTTTTGAAAGATAATTCATTGTCTTTCAAAAATATATCGGCTTCTTCATCCATCGGCTTCCTCCTTGTCGGTTAAAGAATTGCTCAAGTAATTGCTTCATTAATTGCGCCGTAAAAATCTCAATGCGGTTTAATTGCACGCGTCGCCTTGAATTCATTTCCCGCCAATTTCAACTTTTCACCATGCTATATATATGCGGGACCCCCACGATCATTTTCACGCCTTCCAGCTCTCGAACCATCTGTAATCGGCTTTTCTACTCTTGCAATCGGCTTCTAGACGAACTTCCCAAGTCTGCTGAATGGACTCTTCCAAGGTACTCATTCCGATCCCAGAAAGTAATAATCAGTATTACTTAGGACCGATAGGGAATCTAGATGCCGACACGGTTATCAACGAAGAAATCCCTAGGCTCTCTTTATCGGCGCAAGGTTACAACGTAACAGAGTGGGGAAAAAGCTTTAGAGCTTGGCCGACAGCCCTCAAGGGATGGAGAAGCTGGTACATCAGAGTGTCAGCTCAGAAAAGAGGGGAATGGGAGAGGATGGGCATAGCCGAATGCCTCCCATTAAGCTTAGCCAATCCAGAAGCCAACGAGCCCTTAGTGGCCACGGCATATTATTTCTGGTCGGACACTTTTAATGCCTTCCTTTTCCGAACTGGCCCCATCGGCCATAGCAGAATTGTGCTGTCTTAGGCCCAATGGCGAACAAATATCGGCTTTCAGTGGGAAACCTAAGTACAAGCTGATCCAATCTAAAGGTGAGGGTGGTCCAAGTACATTCAACACAACAATAAAGTGAATGGACTGGTATCGGACAAAGAACATGTTGCATTCCTAAATCTATGGTTAGAAAGATTCTTGTTTTGCGGAGCTTCCCTTGGGCCGACTCAAGTTTATCAGTTGGTGGCAGAGCGGCTAGTAGAAGGTCATCAGTTGTCTCTCGGAAAGATGCTTCTTGGGGCTGTTTATCAGATGATGCACGTCATCAGGAGTTAGCTTTTCTCTGGGTTCGCACAATTTGTCGTCAGCAATATAGGTGATCCGCTATGGCTTATTCAACTCTGGCTTTATAGCATCTTCAGCCGATCGCTTATTTCTGAACCTCTGGAGGATTCGGCCTTTCCTCGCGAAGATTACCCTGAAGGCGCCACTTCGCAATACAGAGCCAGCCGATCGCAAGGGGAGAGGCTTGTGATGTGCTCCAGTGGTGATACTAAAATTACCCCAGCCGATTTGAAGAAATACTTGTCATTTTTTCTGAATCTGGATAGCACGGCTTTTGGCGAACAGGATTTTCTCTTACAGCAATGTGTCCGATTTCCAATGGCCTTCAGTCCTTCACTTGGACACTGACAGCTCTTTAATGCCTGAATCGACTCTGGAGTTGTTTCGGATTTTTATCTCGCCTTGTACTCTTCATGTCGGCTTGAATTCTAGGAATAGGACTTTCCAACCCTCCTATGAATTTTATCATCCGTCAATCTATGCTCGCCAGTTGGGCTTTGGCCAAGTCGTTCCCAGCCTCTCGCTTCTCGATCGGCTTCAGCCACGAGCTAGAGTAAGAAATGCAGCATCGGCCGAAATTGTCCTTGAAATTGCTAATGAGCTTCAAGTCATAAACCTGCCACACTTCTTTCTGAACACGCGTCGAGCTGGTCAGTTCTCCACATGGTGGTCCTCCATAGCAGAAGCTCTCTTTCTCGATCGTACTCCATCAGCTATTATAGACAAATTTTTACCAGACTTTCATGAGCCGACTGTAGTTTCCAGCAACACCAGCAGTTCCTCAAGCAGTGATAGTTCCTCGGGTTACACGAATTCATCGATAGCTATAGAGGTATCGGCCTTTCCGAGTAACTCTCTTTATCGACTCTCATTATTCAACGACTAATAATCTTACTTCTTTTGTAGAATACTTCTCCTGGTAAGTCTGCTATGGACAAAGCAACTTCCCAAGATCTGTCGGCAAACATTCTCAAACGACGGCCGCAACAATCGACAGGCATCACTGGCTATGCCTCTGGAAATCTTCGGGTACAAAGCCCGTCTTTATCAGAGATGGAGAAAAGCCGATTGCCAAGTGTGGTATATATGTGCCCAGGTGTCTTGTGATAGGCTAATAAGGCCCAACTTGATATGGATGGGCCGGGCCGACTACAAGAAGGCAGAAGCTATCTAAGGCGTACATGATAAGGAAGACTCAAAGATAGCAACCTAGTCGGATTACGAAGGATATGATTGTAATCTAAAACCGTTACCAAAACGGATAGGTGCAGAAGACGTGATCCCTACCTCGTATCCAAGTAGGATTCTCTTTTGTAACCGCCCTCCTCTGCTATATAAAGGGAGGGACGGGGAACCTAAAACATATAATCTCATCAGCAATTAGCTAGCCACATATAATTCCAGAGCACAGGACTAGGGTATTATCTCCACCGCGGGAGCCCGAACCTGTATACATCCGGTGTTTTGTGCTACCATCAAGTTTGGATCCAGCGCCTAGCCCCCTTTTCATTATTGTCGGTAACAAACATCGATAGTTGGCGCGCCAGGTAGGTGCTGCGCTAAGATCAATCACAACAAGCTTGATGGCGATCTTCATGGGCATGGCCGCCTTCACGCCGTCCCAGGCGTTTCGCTTCGAAAGCCTGGATTTCATCGCCGACAGTTTTGGTCAACTTTCCCTTTCGGATTTAGATCAGATCCAATCTGTAAGTATTTCTGCTACTTCCCTGGCCAAAGATGGGTTCCGAGTGACTAGGAAGGCCAAAAAACCACTCGGATCCGAAGGTCAGTCCTACTTGTCCTCCTGTTCTTCTGATTCAGAAGGCAGGGCAGAGAGTTTTCAGGGTTTTCATAATCGAAGATCCGCGAACTGATTCCCAAGAACAGAAGGACGCTGCAAATGCAGCGGAAGAAGAGCACCTTCGACAAGAAGGCCACGCAAGGTCTCTCCAGATCGGACCCGAATATGCAAATCTGGACCCTCTATGTATACTGCACTAGTCCAGGATCACGCTAGTGCACACAGGCTCAACATTAGTGAATATCACAATCATACACAACGGAAATAAGATAACAGACATTATATATTGAAATATTGCTAGTTAAATGACCTTATGGTCAACTTACTTAACATTGCCACTCAAGACTGAACAACCAAACTGAACTGCAGTGTAATGAAGACGTAGATAACCCCTCAGTATACCATAGGCAACTGACAAGGCTCGCACCCTAAACATTCGTCTCTTCATGGTACACCTTCTTCAGCACTGGTGATGTTGTTGTAGGCAAGGGTGAGTACATAAAGCACTCAACAAGTTGTGCATAGAATGCAATTCTAACATAACTATATGCAAGGCTTATTCCAAAGGAAGGCTAAGAGGTTCATTTGCAGTAAAGCATCATTTATGAACAAGTACAGTATATAGATTGAAAAGACAGTAAAAGCAAATAACAGTAATAGATAGATTCAGCATTTCTCAAGTAAACCAAGTTTTCTCATCCTAAGTCAAGATTCAACTTTCCATGGCAACCTGCCATCCATCCCAAGTTTTATTTTGCAAAAGTCTAAATCCTTGACTGTAATCCCCGAGCTTTGCTCAATACCGTGAGCACGGCTATCCGAATAGTTTGTACACTCTGCAGAGGTTATGCACTTTACCCACATGACATGATAATCTCTTTTGTGCCTGGCCATTAGCACACTTCCTTTGGTGTGCTGGTAGAGAATCATGACAAAGCCTTTACAATGCATCATCTTAACCCAGTACGACCCGTTGAGGTTTCAACACAGGTGGGACTGGTTACCACATCCGGGGCCCCCCTCTTGCGCCATGTGAGTCACCCCGAGCGTGGACTGGTTACCACTACCCGGGTCTCACGCCACCATGATAGTACTAAAGCTAAGACTTTGCAAATTAGTCACTAGGTCGCCCCATAATGATATGTGGTTGCATGATCGACTCAGGTCAAAGGCTCGCAAGGTGTCCTTAGGGTTGATCAAAGCAAGACATACACATACCCTCTGCCCATCGGGCCCACCCTGGCTTCCTGCCCTTGCCACTTGCTCCGATCTAAAATCATAACCTCCCCAGTTGATTACCAAGCACCACGTGCCATCAACAATTCAATATCGTTATGTGACATCCATTGCCACCACAACTCAATCTCATTGTGTGACCACACATGACACACAAATTCATAACATTGTTCCATATTCCATTAGTCAATATTATTTATCAAAGATTCAAGTACATGTGATGACGTAGCATGGCTAAGCAGTTCTAATTCGATCTAACCATGCATCCATGTTGATTTCATTATTAACCAACTATAGTGAACCAACCTAGGGTGATAATAGATCATGGCATACAAATGACAAGGTAGGGTATAATTCAAGGGTGCATTAGCTAATCCCAAATTAAGTTGAAATCATTTATACGATTGAAATAACATGCAATATAGTTAAAACAAAATAGCAACTAATCTAGCTATGGGTGCAACATGATCAAAGCACAACTTGCCTTGCTTAAGTTCATGGTCTTGGTCTAAAGATTGTTCTTGAGTTGCAAATTCCTCCTCCGAAGCCTCGCACAATTCAACGTCTACGCGAATCGAGAAGAAATAGCAAATAAACACCAAAGAAAAAGAACCAATGAACTCAAAATTTCAAAAAAAAAGCCACCATTAGAAACATCTCAATTTTACAAATTTTTAGGAATTTGAATCACCTCAATCGGAGTTCGTATGCAAAAGTTATAGCATTTAGAAGTTTGAAGATAATTTAAATTGAATTTCTAGATTTAATAGAATTATTTTTATAAGGAAAAATCTGAATTAATGCGTCATGCTGACGTCAGCCCTGCACCGGTGCTGTACGGCTACACGTGGCAAGATCCGGACCATCTAAAACCAATCCGATGGATACTGTTAAATCGGTGACGTGGCTAATACCATCACCATCCGATCTAGATCGAATGGCCAAGGTTTACCCGTGTGGTTTACTGTTTCCATAAATGACGTGGCTCAATTCCGACCCTATGATCCCAATCCGATGGTGAAGAACGTACCCGAGCGATGCACTGTGTACAAAGGCGACGTGGACGATCTCCGGGCGTGCGATGACGATCCAACGGCTGATATCTCTCCCGAACGGCAATGGCTGGCGGCGGCGAGGTCTTCCCGGAGCTGGGGACGACGACCAACCCGATGACGCTCTGGTGCTTCCCGGTGAAGAAGAATTAGCGAATCCGACGCGGCGTGACTCGGCGAACTCAAATCCGTGTTTGGCTCGGTGGAAGAAGCTCTCAATGGCGGCGAAACTCGTCGGAAACACCTTCTGAACTTCGGCGAGATCCCGCAACTCCCTCAATGCTCCTTCGGCGACGACTCAACAGGGGAAACGATGCGGTATGATGTGGTGGTCTTGGGGGGTGAGCTTCGGTCCTTAAATACCCCTCGACGTGCGCGCAAACTCGGAAGGAAGAGCGGCGGCGACGTATTCGAATCGGAGACGGCGACGCGGGAGTTCGGATTGGAGACGATGACCAGTGACCTTACGATCTCGATCCGACAGCCGGACAGCTTAGGGATTTCTGAATCGGTATCGGTTGACGAAGGCTGTTCGATCTTGATCCGAGGGTGACGAAACGGTAGGGTGTTTATCTTACGCGCGATGATGAAGTCTGTTGGATCGAAATCCAATGACGCATGTTGATCCTCCCGACTCATTAGCCAAACAAGACAAGATTGGGCCGCGCCCATTCGCATTCACGGGAATTTCCGGATTTTCGATTTAAAATAATTAAGGAAAATCATTTGATTTATTTAGGGTAGCAAAAATACTCTAAAAATTCCAAGAAAAATCTCAAAAATACTTTGAGATATTCTGGACTTAAATAAAATATTTTTGACAAAACTTTATTTTAAACTTTTCTTTTTATAATTATTTCTTGACAAAAGGCATTATATTTTAATTCAAAATAATTCAAATAAATCTCAGAAAATCCAATTAAATCCAGAAAATTCTCAAAATTCACAAATGACACTAAGACATTATTAACTAATTCCAGAAGCCAAAAATTGGGATATTACAAACCTCCCCCCCTTAACGGAATCTCGACCCCGAGATTTAGGGCTAACTAGGGAATAGGTTTGAAAATTCTGCCTTCAAATCTTCTTTACGCTCCCAGGTTGCTTCATTTTATGAATGATTACTCCATCGAACTCTACAAAAGCGAGTAGATTTATTTCTGGTCCTACGCTCTATTACATCCAAAATCTTAATAGGCTGCTCTTTGTAAGTCAGATCCTCCTGTAACTCGATAGCTTCTAATGGTGTTTGTTCTGCTGGTACTCTGAGATATTTCTTAAGCTGCAACACATAGAACACATCATGGACTCCTGCTAATGACTGGGGCAACTCCAACTGATACGCAACCTCTCCTCGGCGGCTCAGAATTTTAAATGGTCCAACATATCTAGGCGCGAGCTTTCCTTTAACGTTGAACCTTTTTATACCTTTCAAGGGAGTGACTTTGAGATACACAAAATCATTAGGCTCGAAACTCAATTCGCGACGACGATTATCAGCATAACTCTTCTGCCTTGATTGTGCTGCTTTCAATCTTTCCCTGATCATGACAACTTATTCCTCAACTTCTCTTGAGAATCTCAGGCCCATACACTAAACTCTTCTCCATTTCATTCTAACGGGGTATGACAGGCACGACCATATAAGGCTTCAAAACGGTGACATTTTCAACTAACCTAGTAGTTATTGTTATAACTGAACTCTGTATACGACAAGCGTTTATCCCAAAACATGGCGTAAGCTAACACACAAGTTCTCAAGATTTCTTCCGATTTCGTATCCTTCATGGTCAACTCACACTAAGGTTCCCTTTTTAATGATTTGCCTCCTATTTCCACTCAGGAATCTATAATGTTTGCAACGAACCAACGGGTTACCTATGCATTGATTTTATTCTCTGACCCACATCACATAGGGCATCCTATCAATAGCTTTGCTCTCCATTTTAAACCACCAATACTTTTTCTCTTTGGGCCTCATTACATTTTAACACTTTCTGGGTGAATCGAATGTTTAGAATCATGGGTTCCCTCATGTATCATCTGCTTAAGATCTTCTTATTCCGCGTACTGGTTTGACTTTAAATCCTCACCTAATCACTCAAAATTTTCTGCTTCTTGGCCAAGCCTTCTTCTTTCCTTGACTTGATTTTGTATTTCTTCTTTCTGTGATTTGTTCATCTAGTGTTGGTTTTATTTCCAAGGCAGCTACGAAACTTTATTGAACATCTCCGTTTTCGACCTCTCAAATTCTTCGTATACCCCCAGTTGACTGCTTATTATCAACATATCTCTACTGTAGCCTCATAACCCAAACGTCGACTACCACTTTGGCCTTACTGGGTGTCCTTGGATTTTGACACTATAATGTTTGATCATTTCCAGCCATTTTCCTTGTTCCATAATAAGATCTGACTGAGTAAATATATGATTTATACTCTTAAGATCCATATCTATTTTCGTTGAGATAGTGATACCATATTTTCAAATCGTGCACTACGATAACTAACTCCAAGTCATGCGTAGAGCAATTCTCCTCATGTTGTTTCCATTGCACCATTGCATAGGAAATAACCTTGCCGTTTTGCATCGACTCACATCCCAGATCATGTCTAGAAGCATCACCATATATGTCAAAACTGCCTCTCACTGCTGGTAATACTAACCTAGGTGTTGATGTTTAACCGCTTCTTCAACTGCCAAAAACTCTTTTCACATCCTGGCGTCCACGCAACCCTTTCTCTTCCACAATCGCATAAGAGGTCTAGCTTTGTCGGGAAACCTTTCTATGAACCAACGTTAATATCCTGCTATTTCCAGAACTTCGAATCTACGTAACGAACTTTGGTTGCTTCCAATATCACACATCTTCTACCTCGCTTGGTTCAACAGTAACTCCTTTAGCAGTCTTTACGTGGCTAAAGAGATTCCACCCTTTTCTTCCAGAAATCGCACTTGTTGAACTTAGCGTACGACTGTTGTTCTCGCAAAAACTCATTTCTAGGTTTTGCACATTTTTCTCTTGTCTTAGAGTATACTAGAATGTTCATCTACATGGCAATCACGAATTTATCCAAGTAATCCTTAAATACCTTAGTCATCATGTTCATGAAGTATGCGGGGCCTTGGTCAATTCAGGAGGTATAGCTAAAACTTATATTATCCATATCGCGTAGAGAACGCAATCCTAGAAACATCTTTCACATGACTCCTCAATTGATGATAGCTGGAGCGAAGTTTTATCTTAGAGAAATTCCAGCTCTCTTCTCAACTGTCCAACCTCGTTGTCGATCCTGATATTGGGTACTTGTTTTCGATCTTTTCCTTATTTAAAGCACGATTCAGTGCATTCTCCCGATCCTTTATTTTCCTTTTTGATAAACCAAAGCTCTCATGGTGACACACTAAGTCTTCCCAAAACTTTTCCTAGTAACTCTTCGATATGCTTTTCTATTTCCCCACTAATTTCTTAGTAGATATTTGACATGGTCTTTTCACTATTGGGCTGTACCAGGCACTAATTCGCTCACGAACTTGATCTTTCGATATGGCGGCATACCAGGCAAATTCTTGGAAAATATACCAAGGTTATTCTGTGATAACTGGCACATCTTCTAATTGGCAAATTCCACACTATTATCCATCATCTGGCTAACACAAGATGCCATCACTGGAATCCCCTTATTTTCCATTTTCAGGGTTTTTAATCGATATACTTTTCACCAAAATAGCTTATGTTTAAGCATCCAACTAATTGCAGGGATGACGTCAAAGGTCTAAGTATCCAGTCACAATATGACTTGTTTGGAACTCTATTTACTCAATAGGCACTGGACTCTCAACATCCTGGTTAAATCTAGCGCAACTGAGCACTACTGATAATGACAAATCCTCTGATTAACAAGCTTAGGCTAGGTACCACTAAACTAGCCACTATTGCACATGTATCATTTCCAGGTGAACCATAAACTCAAGGACACTCTTAGAGAACATCTAACTCATCCTTATTGCTTTTTCATTGCAATACTCTATATTCCAATGTATCAACCATTTCTGCTTTATTCCTTTCGACGAGAAAACCTTTACATGGAATTCATTACTAATCTCTTTTCTTTGCAAATATGGTTACGATATTGCCCCAAGTAAACTCATGGCTCCTAACTTTCCTTATTTAGCATTGACGCTAGTGCTTCGATAGGGACAGAGTTGGGATTGACTTGAATTAACATGATTGCTTTCCTTTTAAGGCACTTATTGATAGAATGCTCGGGCTTGTGGCAGCTATAGCAGAGTCTAGGGTGAACTTTCTTTCTTGAGCATTCGTTGATTAGAACAGTATCTTTTACCTAGACGCCTTTTCTTCAATTAATTCTCTAAGCAAATTTCTTTCGCAATTTCACCGCTCACTCTTGGCGTTATGTACTGGACTGAGATAACTTCCGGTATATCCATGGCTATAGGAATTATGTGTTCTTTCTGTGGACATCGGTTAGCGTAATGGCCTTTTCTGTGACAGCGGTAGCACTCAATGCTGCTCTTCTTGCGATTCATTACTTCCTGATTCGCAACACATCTCCTAGTGAAACGATCTTCTTCACCATACAAGAGACCTACTGTGGGTGATGGCCACTTACTGGTTTCCTGATTAAGGTCAATAGGTTTAGGATGGTGCGTACCAAGGTAACATGTGATGTTGCTCATAGGATATTTTCCAATTGGATGACTTCCTTTGCAACTAGAGCAATTGATCGCATGCTCGTCAGCGATATGTCCTATTTCTCCACAGCAAATGCACGCATAATTTTCTAAATTGTTTGGTTGACAACACTACCTAGAACAATGTCTAGATTTCAAACAAGGTGCAGGGGTAGCATTTCTCTCCATAGTTTCGAGCCAATCCTCGGCTTCTAAAGGCGAAATATTTACTTAAAACGTTGGTGGACGAGTCTTTATAAATTCTAATAACCTTGAGTCAACACAGGGATTATTATTAACAGTTCAAGATGCTTTGCTGGCATTAACTTGATTAGTTCTATTCTATATTTGATTCATCATTGCTTGCCTCAACTGGGTCTGAGCGGCCAAAAACTCTTTGAAACCCTGCATATCTATCGTAGTGACGGTTGAAAAACTAATCCATCCCTGGAATTTCTATTGAGTTGACTTCCACTGGCTCCATTGCTATTGCCAATCTGAACCATCTGCTTGGTTACCTCAAAGAGTTTAGGGAAGAGGGAAATAGCATAGGTAAGGAGCAAGAGTCCTAACACAAGGGAGATAGGTTTAACCCAATAACTTAAGCAATCAATATTAATAACTTGGTATGGTTGCTTATGTAAGCCTAAAAGCTCTGCAACACATACTGCACACTCAGCAATCAAGAAGAACCAATTCAACCTAAACACACAAAACTACCGTCTACATGGACGACACTCCTATCTTAGGAAACGCGACTCCCACACATGAGTTTCAACTGGCTACTTGAAGCACTGAGTCTTCTAGCTCTTAATACACTTCGTTGATCCGCTCCTCCATGAGCTTGATGATCCTTTCCTTCATGGTCGGTATGGTAGCAGCAGGCACTTGATGCCATCTCCTAAAGTGTGGTATATCGTTTTCTACTTAAGATAACTCAGGTAAGATTTTAACTCAATTCAGCAGAGGTGAGAGAAAGAGATTTCAGCAAGGGACGAGAAAGAATTTTTGATAGGGACAGAAATAGAAGAATGAGATAGGTCAAGAACATATTATTCTTCTGGGTTAGGTCTTTTACTTTAGAAAATAATTTTGAAGGACCTATAGAGACGATCAACTATCTAGGGTCAAGACCTACAACAAGATGGCTCGATACCACCTCTGTCGGGACCCGAATATGCAAATCCGGACCCTCTGTATATCTTGCACTAGTCCAGATCACGCTTAGTGCACACAGCCCAACATTAGTGAATATCACAATCATACACAACGGAAATAAGATAATGACATTATATACTTAAATATTGCTAGTTAAATGACCTGATGGTCAACTTACTTAACATTGCCTCTCAAGGCTGAACAACCAAATTGAACTACAGCAGAATGAAGACGTAGATAACCCCTCAGTATACAACAGGCAACTGACAAGGCTCGCACCCTAAATATTCGTCTCTTCATGGTACACCATCTTCAGCACTGGTGATGTTGTTGTAGGCAAGGGTGAGTACATAAAGCACTCAACAAGTTGTGCATAGAATGCAATTCTAACATAACTATATGCAAGGCTTATTCCAAAGGAAGGCTAAGAGGTTCATTTGCAGTAAAGCATCATTTATGAACAAGTACAATATATAGATTGAAAAGACAGTAAAAGCAAATAACAATAATAGATAGATTCAGCATTTCTCAAGTAAACCAAGTTTTCTCATCCTAAGTCAAGATTCAACTTTCCATGGCAACCTGCCATCCATCCCAAGTTTTATTTTGCAAAAGTCTAAACCCTTGACTGTAATCCCCGAGCTTTGCTCAATACCGTGAGCACGGCTATCCGAATAGTTTGTACACTCTGCAGAGGTTATGCACTTTACCCACATGACATGATAATCTCTTTTGTGCCTGGCCATTAGCACACTTCCTTTGGTGTCTTTGGCAGAGAATCATAACAAAGCCTTTACAATGCATCATCTTAACCCAAGATTACCCGCCGAGGTTTCAACACCGGTGGGATGGTTACCACATCCAGGCCCCCTCTTGCGCCATGTGAGTCACCCGGCGTGGATCGGTTACCACTACCGGGTCTCACGCCACCACGATAGTACTAAAGCTAAGACTTTGCAAATTAGTCACTAGGTCGCCCCATAATGCATAAGTGGTTGCATGATCGACTCAGTCAAAGGCTCGCAAGGTGTCCTTAGGGTTGATCAAAGCAAGACATACACATACCTCTGCCCATCGGGCCCACCCCGCATCCCGCCTTGCCACTTGCTCCGATCTAAAATCATAACCACCCCAGCTTGATTACCAAGCACCACGTGCCATCAACAATTCAATATCGCTATGCGTGACATCCATTGCCACCACAACTCAATCTCATTGTGTGACCACACATGACACACAAATTCATAACATTGTTCCATATTCCATTAGTCAAGATTATTTATCAAAGATTCAAGTACATGTGATGACGTGGCATGGCTAAGCAGTTCTAATTCGATCTAACCATGCATCCATGTTGATTTCATTATTAACCAACTATAGTGAACCAACCTAGGGTGATAATAGATCATGGCATACAAATGACAAGGTAGGGTATAATTTGAAGGGTGCATTAGCTAATCCCAAATTAAGTTGAAATCATTTATACGATTGAAATAACATGCAATATAGTTAAAACAAAATAGCAACTAATCTAGCTATGGGTGCAACATGATCAAAGCACAACTTGCCTTGCTTAAGTTCATGGTCTTGGTCTAAAGATTGTTCTTGAGTTGCAAATTCCTCCTCCGAAGCCTCGCACAATTCAACGTCTACGCGAATCGAGAAGAAATAGCAAATAAACACCAAAGAAAAAGAACCAATGAACTCAAAATTTCAAAAAAAAAGCCACCATTAGAAACATCTCAATTTTACAAATTTTTAGGAATTTGAATCACCTCAATCGGAGTTCGTATGCAAAAGTTATAGCATTTAGAAGTTTGAAGATAATTTAAATTGAATTTCTAGATTTAATAGAATTATTTTTATAAGGAAAAATCCGAATTAATGCGTCATGCTGACGTCAGCCCTGCGCCGGTGCTGTACGGCTACACGTGGCAGGATCCGGACAATCTAAAACCAATCCGATGGCTACTGTTAAATCGGTGACGTGGCTAATACAATCACCATCCGATCTAGATCGAATGGCCAAGGTTTACCCGTGTGGTTTACTGTTTCCATAAATGACGTGGCTCAATTCCGACCCTACGATCCCAATCCGACGGTGAAGAATGTACCCGAGCGATGCACTGTGTACAAAGGCGATGTGGATGATCTCCGGGCGTGCGATGACGATCTAACGGCTGATATCTCTCCCGAACGGCAATGGCTGGCGGCGGCGAGGTCTTCCCGAAGCTGGGGACAACGACCAACCCGATGGCGCTCTGGTGCTTCCCAGCGAAGAAGAATTAGCGAATCCAACGCGGTGTGACTCGGCAAACTCAAATCCGTGTTTGGCTCGGTGGAAGAAGCTCTCAATGGCGGCGAAACTCGTCGGAAACACCTTCTGAACTACGGCGAGATCCCACAACTCCCTCAATGCTCCTCCAGCGACGACTCAACAGGGGAAACGACGCGGTATGATGTGGTGGTCTTGGGGGGTGCGCTCCGGTCCTTAAATACCCCTCGACGTGCGCGCAAACTCGGAAGAAAGAGCGGCGGCGGCGTATTCGAATCGGAGACGGCGGCGCGGGAGTTCGGATTGGAGACGATGACCAGTGACCGCACGATCTAGATCCGACGGCCGGACGACTTAGGGTTTTTTGAATCAGTATCGGTTGACAAAGGCCGTTCGATCTTGATTCGAGGGCTTATTTAAACGGAGGGTGTTTATCTTACGCGCGATGATGAAGTCCGTTGGATCGAAATCCAACGGCGCATGTTGATCCTCCCGACTCACAACCAACAAGACAATGAATTGGGCCATGTCCGCTTCGCTCACGGGGAATTTCCGGATTTTCGATTTAAAATAATTAAGGAAAATCATTTGATTTATTTAGGGTAGCAAAAATACTCTAAAAATTCCAAGAAAAATCTCAAAAATACTTTGAGATATTCTGGACTTAAATAAAATATTTTTGACAAAACTTTATTTTAAACTTTTCTTTTATAATTATTTCTTGACAAAAGGCATTATATTTTAATTCAAAATAATTCAAATAAATCTCAGAAAATCCAATTAAATCCAGAAAATTCTCAAAATTCACAAATGACACTAAGACATTATTAACTAATTCCAGAAGCCAAAAATTGGGATGTTACAATAGAGGTCACAATGTCAATGAAGAAATTTTGCAGATGAAGATGGGAAACCAGTCGGTTTTTCATACTCCTCAGTAGAATATCGTCTCCTCCGAGACGCTCCTCGATACACTGGGACCCTTGCTTGGTTCCGATAGCCCAACTGCACCGATCGTGGCTCAAGTTCAGGCCATGGTGACGGCGGCAGCAATTCAGCAGCACCAAGAGGAGCCAAGGGAAAAGGAGCACTCCCGAACCCGTGTAGTCAACTCGCAGGCTGCTAGTAGCGATACAGCTCACAATCGTGCCAGGCGAGTGCTTCGTCGTGGAGAAGATGCCCAGCAAAGCATCAGCCGTGATCTTCGAATGGACCTGAACGCCAGACAGCGAGAGCGGGATGATGAAGAGTGCCGCAGGTGCAAAGATGACTACGAGCGTTTTGGCATCCGTCAGGACGGCCGAGACATCTGCAGAGACCATCACCGCCATGACAAAGGCGATAGTGAAGACCGCCGAGTGAGATCTCCTTCTCGACGTTCCCCACGGCGTCGCAATGATGGGCCTATTGAGGGTATACGAGCCTTTACTCCCCGACTTCGTCGAGTGGTTTGGCCCGAGGGTTTCAATCCCAAAGGCATTACCAAGTTCAACGGAGAAAGAGATCCGAAAGCTTGGCTGCAAGTTTATTCCCTCGCAATCATGGCAGCTGGGGGTGATCACAACATAATGGCCAATTATCTGCCGGTCATGCTTACTCCTTCAGCTCAAGCCTGGCTCACTGGACTTCCAGCGGATTCTATAGATTCCTGGAGAGATCTTTGTGACTAATTCATCACTAACTTTTAGGGCACATATGAGCGACCTGGGACCCAGTGGGATCTATACCAACTTCACCAGAAGAGAAGTGAAACGCTTCGGGAGTTCATCAAGCGCTTCATGCAGAAGAAGAACATGACCAGAGATATTTCCGAGGCTGCAGTCATTGCGGCATTCCAAAAGGGCGTCAAAGACCCTGACTTCATCAAGAAGATGTCCCGAAAGCCGCCGACTACAGTAAGGGAAATGTTTGAACTAGCCGACCGCTACGCCACAGCCTCGGATGCCTTGGCCGAGCGTCAGGATGATCGCCCATGGCATAAAGACAAGAAGGATCACGCCGAGTCTTCCAGACAGTGTGATAGGAAGCGGAAGCCGGAGGAGATAGTGGCAGCGGCCGAGCAAGGCCGGCACCGTGCGCCACTCACAGATGACTATGATGCGGTAATGGAGGCAACTTGCCCCTTCCACCCCAAGGGAAAGCATGCCGCGAAGGATTGCTTCACCCTGAAAAGGTTCGCTAAAGAATCCGTATATGGCCGCCAGGTGAAGCAAAAGATGAAGAGAAGAAAAAGCAAGATCTCCCTGAAGATGACGAAGGGGAGTATCAGAAGACAAAGCGAGAGCTCAACTACATCTTTGGGGGCTCGGCCGCTTATGAGTCCAAGCGAAAGCAAAAGCTTACCGCTCGGGACATCAACGCAGTCATGCCAGCAACTCCGTAATACCTCAGATGGTCTGAGGTCCCGATTGCCTTTGACCACTCGGATCACCCGGATCACATCCCATACCCATGTAGATATCCTCTCGTTTTGGATCCTGTGATTCGCAGTGTTAAGCTCAAAAGGGTGCTGGTAGATGGGGGGAGCGGACTCAATGTCCTCTTCTCCAAAACCTTCGACGACATGAAGATTCCTCGCTCGGAGCTAAAGCGGGGCTCTTCACCATTCCATGGGGTAACTCCAGGAACCTCCTCGGTCCCCCTCGGACAGATAACCTTGCCAGTCATGTTTGGAACCAAAGAAAATTACCAGACAGAGTACCTCAACTTCGAAGTGGCTGATTTCCAAATGGCATATCATACCATCTTAGGAAGGCCAGGCCTGGCCAGATTTATGGCCGTGCCCCACTACACTTATCTCGTTCTGAAGATGCCAGGGCCAAAGGGCATTATTTTTGTCTGCGGCGACGTCAGGCAGTCATTCGCCTGCGACAGAGAGAGCTATGATATGGCTGAAACTCAAGAGGCGGCAGCCGAAAAGGAGAAGATCGAGCAAGCGGCTGCACATTAGCTTGATGAAGGAGAAGTTCCGGTCAAGAAACAAGCCAAGGCAAGCATGAGGCCTGACGAGGGAACCAAGAAGGTAATCTTTGACCCGTCCAACTCGGCTCAAACGGCTTTGATCAGAACAGGTCTCAATCCCAAATAGGAAGACGCGCTCGTTACCTTTCTTCGGGCAAACCGGGACATTTTCGCATGGAAACCATCTGATATGCCCGGTGTTCCTAGGGAGGTGATCGAGCATTCTCTCAATGTAGACGAGAAGGCGAAACCCATCAAGCAGCGGCTCCGACGATTTGCTCAAGACCGAAGAGAAGCCATTAGGGAAGAAATCACCAAGCTTTTAGCAGCAGGCTTTATAAAAGAAGTGTATCATCTCGACTGGTTGGCGAACCTAGTTCTTGTTCGCAAAAAGAATAAAAGCTGGCGCATGTGTGTTGATTATACCGATCTTAACAAGGCGTGCCTGAAAGACCCTTTCGGGCTGCCCCGCATTGACCAGGTGGTAGATTCAACGGCAGGCTGCAAACTCCTTAGCTTTCTAGATGCTTACTTAGGATATCACTAGATCAGGCTAGAAGAAGAAGACTGCATCAAGACCTCGTTCATCACTCCGTTTGGTGCATTTTGCTATGTCGCAATGCCGTTCGGTTTGAAAAACGCCGTGCAACGACGAAGATGTCTGGCGGTGCTTTCACACCCAGATCAGATGCAAGTGGAGGCATATGTGGACGACGTCGTCAAAACCCGTGCGAAGGAAGATTTAATATCTGATCTGGCCGAGACATTTGAAAGTTTAAGGGCTTACAAGATGAGGCTAAACCCAGAAAAGTGTGTCTTTGGAGTTCCCTCAGGAAAACTGCTCGGATTCATTGTGTCACAACGGGGCATCGAGGCGAACCCAGAAAAGATCAGTGCAATTCTCAAGATGAAACCTCTGACTAGCCAAAAGGACGTCCAGAAGCTCACAGGGTGGATGGTGGCACTCGGCAGGTTCATTTCCCGGCTAGGATCACAGGGGATGCCTTTTTTCAAACTTCTGAAGAAGCAGGGCAACTTCCAATGGACGCCTGAAGCACAGCAGGCTTTCGAGGAGCTCAAAACATTCTTGTCTTCTCCACCAGTTTTGGTCCCACCAATGCCCGAGGAGCCTCTTTTGCTTTACATTGCAGCAACGACTCATGTAGTCAGCGCTGCTATCGTGGTAGAGCGGAAGGAAGAAGGGCACCTTCAGAAGGTCCAGCGGTCGGTCTATTTCATCAGTGAGGTGTTGGGGGAATCCAAGGCACGCTACCCGCAGGTACAAAAATTATTGTATGCTGTCTTGCTCGCTTCTCGTAAACTCAAGCACTACTTTCAAGAGCGTTCGATTTCGGTGATCACCTCATTTCCGATTGGGGATATACTCCACAACCAGGAGGCCACTGGGAGAATTGCAAAATGGGCGGTAGAGCTTGGGGCTTTTGAAATCTCTTTCAGGCCGCGAACGGCAATAAAATCTCAAGTACTTGCCGATTTTACCGCCGAGTGGGTAGAATTACAAACCCCCACGGTTACTGAAGAGCTTGAGTATTGGACAATGTACTTCGATGGCGCCCTCATGCTCAGCGGCGCGGGGGCTAGTGTGGTGCTCATTTCCCTGATAGGCGAGCGTTTGAAGTATGTTCTTCAGCTGCATTTCCCGGTGTCAAACAATGCCGCCGAGTACGGAGCACTCATCCACGGACTTCGCATCGTGATCTCCCTTGGTGTTCGACGACTGGCAATTCGCGGCGATTCCATGTTGGTGGTCAACCAGTGCAAAAGATCGGTCATGCGTCAGACAACATGGCCGCCATCGCTAAGAAGTGAAGAAACTCAAGACAAGTTCGACGGGCCGAACTCATCAACGATTTCGCCACGACAACGGCAAAGAGACGAGCTTGCGGACTAGGCTCCATCGCAACAAGATGCTACCGGGCGTGTTTGTCGAAGATCTCCATAAACCTTCAATAAGCAAACAGCAAGAGCCAAACAAATCAGAAGAAACACTCACCGAGGAAGAGGTCTTAGTCATCAGTCCTGATTGGACAACTCCTTTCCTAAACAATTTGCTAAAGGACGAGCTCCCTGAAAATCGCGCAGAAGCAGAGCGTATCGCACGACGATGCAAGAACTACATAGTGGTAGGCGAGGAACTCTTTCGAAAGAGTGCCTCCGGAGTCCTAAGGCGATGCATATCGGAGCAAGAAGGAAAAAATCTCCTCGGAGAAATCCACTCGGGAATTTGCGGGCATCATGCAGCGTCAAGCACTCTGGTGGGCAAGGCATATCGTCAAGGCTTCTTCTGGCCGACTACTATATCTGACGCGGAGGACATCGTCCGGACTTGCGAAGGATGCCAGTTTTTTGCTCGTCAGATACACGTGCCGCCACAGGAACTGCAAACAATCCCGATCACCTGGCCTTTCGCGGTCTGGGGGCTCGACATGGTTGGCCCCCTAAAGAAAGCTCAGGGTGGTTTCACTCATCTCTTCGTCGTTATTGATAAATTCACCAAGTGGATTGAAGCAAAGCCTGTTGCCACGATTACGGCGGCCAAGGCTAAGGAGTTCTTTCTGGAAATCGTGGTAAGATTCGGCGTGCCCAATAGGATCATCATGGACAACGAAACTCAATTCAGAGGTGAAGAATTCCAAGATTGGTGCAATGAACTCGGCATCAAAATTTGTTTCACCTCTGTGGATCATCTAAAAAGCAACGGTCAGGTAGAGCGGGCGAATGGCATGGTGTTGCAAGGTTTAATAGCACGGATTTTCGATCGCTTGAAGCCATATGCTACTCGATGGGTAAAAGAATTGCCCTCGACTGGGGCCGAGAACTACCAGCAGGCTACCGGCGATCACCTTTTTCTTAGTGACGGCTCAGAAGCGGTCCTCCCCACCAAGTTAATTTTCGGATCCCCTTGGGTTCGGAATTACAAGGAGGCCGAGTCGGAGGAAAGCAGAATAGAAGATATCGATCGATTGGAGGAGGCAAGGGAGGTCGCTGCGATCCAGTCGGCCAAATACCTCCAAGCCTTGCGCCGCTACCATGACCGGAACATTCGGAGCCGTGCATTCTCTAAAGGCGATTTGGTCCTAATAAAGAATCAAAAGCACGAGCACAAGCTCTCTCCAAGCTGGGAAGGCCCCTTCATTGTCGATGAGGTGACGCGTCCGGGGGCTTACAGACTTAAGCGGGAAGATGGTGCCATCATCAGCAACTCATGGAACATAGAACAACTACGTCGTTTTTACTCTTAAGTATTGTACATTTGCTACGTCATTCATAAATAAAGCTCTTTTCTTGACTTGCTACTCAATTGACGCTCAATTAAGCAGTAAGTCGGGGGCTACACCTAATAGTGTTCCACATGCGCAACACTTCTGGGTCATCCACTGTTTCTTACATTTAGGACGACATTTGCAAATAAAGTTTCTTTTCTTGACTTGCTACTCAATTGATGCCCAATTAAGCAGTAAGTCGGGGGCTACACCTAATAGTGTTGCGCATGCGCAACCCTTCTTATGAATTATCCGCTATCCTTTCTTTTTCCTGATGATCGCGATTAAGCCCGAGTGATTTAGTTCCCAATTGTGAAACCCTGACACTCGGAATCTAGCTACCCAATAAAAAGCGTGCCTAGGAAAAAAGGCCATGCGTTAACTCACGACGCTTGGGGGCTAGACTAATCGGTCAGGGTGCTTAAACATAAGGAACAAAGAAAACTACTCGGGAGGGTCAGTAAGATCAAAAAGAAAAGGCAGGCAACATTAAGATAATATTACACAAGATAATATTATCCCAGGCGCTGGAGGTTCATATACACCAAAACACAGCGTTACTAATTTTTTGCAGAGATAAAAGAAACTACGCCCGGCGTAGGCGTCCTACGGCTTCAATGAGGGGGTCCCGAGCCTTGATAAGCCTCGGAACGGCCTCGATCAGGGCATCGACAGCGGCGGTGTCTCGAGCCACGGCCTGCATTTCCGCAAGCTCGGCCATAGCAAGATCGAACAAAGCCCATTCCTCAGTAAGATCGTCCTCTTCTTCGATGGGAGGCGGGGGGTTCTCATCTTCAAAATCAAACACCATCTCCTCGTCGTCAGACGGAAAGGGCTCTGGGGAAGAAGCCATGAAGACCTTGGCGAAAAAGAAAACAGGGAAAAAGCTTAGAAAAGGGCGATCGCCCAAGTGGCGGTGACGTCCGAAGAACAAAGATAAGCAGCAAGAAGGAAAAACGAAGTGCAGCGATCAAGAAAATGTAGATAAATAATAAGCTCCGGAGCGGTGGATGAAGGAGTGGTTGTAGAAGAGGAAGAGACAGCCGAATTGCGGTAGTACGCTGCAGTTCGCTGTATTCAAGGCAAGACTCATCCTTATAAAAGGGCGACGTCAGCCTCTGCCTTAAGCAGGAAACGCTTCACCTTCCATGTGTACTGGGCACGACCTAGCACATGACTCGATATGGGCCAGGCGACGCGCACGATGATTGCTGTACGAACAGGAACCTCAAGATGGGCTGGATTTGGTTTTAGGCATAGTAAGCCCCACGATGGGTCAAAAGCCAAAAACCGGGTCAAAGACGGGAACTAGGGATCTTCTGAATCAAGCCCAGCCTCGAAAGAAAAAAAAGAGGGGGAAGGCCCACAACTACAGCATTCAAAAGCAGAGCGTAGCATGAATAATCAAGCATCCCTCCAACAAGCAAAAAGAACAGGTGCGGCCCAGGCCTCAGAATGTGATGTTTACGCGACACTCGAATTCAGGTTCTCAACTAAAGCAGAAGCGATGTCCCTAACCTCGTCAACAAGGGTAAGCACTTGGTCATCATCAACAGTACAGGCGAAGCCGTCCTTGATCGCTTCAAGCTCTATTCGGGGATACAGGGATTTCGTTATGGCCAATGCTTGGCAGGCGCTGGTGGTCGCCACATCCTTCAAGTGAGCCACCAGCCACCCAGGCCCCTCTGCCAGCCGCTGGATCGTGGAATCAGCGTCATATGGGACCGCGCTGGGCCCGGCCTCGTCAGGACTCAGCATCCTCAGCAGTTTCTCAGAGCCCTCCTAAATCTTATCAACCCGCAGCTCAGTGGACTTGATCTTCTCATCAAGAACACGATACTGGATCTGCGAGTTGACTCGGTGCACTACAAAACCAGTCGGATCAATTCAAGATCGTTGCCAAATACAATAGGGAAATAAAAAATGAGTCAGGAGTAAACCTTCCAACTCTTTCTTCAACTTTGTCACCTTGTCTATAGCTTCCTTTTCAGACTTCTTTAGTTTCTCAACCTGCTCATCAGAGGACTTGATCTTTACCTGAAGATCTGCAATAGCAAAAGACAGAAGTCGAGACAAGGAAGGGCGGAGTCAAGAAGTAAAAAGCTAAAATGCAAAGCAAGGCAGTCGGACAAAGGAGTTACCATCAAGGGAAGCCGTCAGATTTGGTCTCTCCGCCTCGAAGTCAGAGACCTGGGCTCGGAGCTTTTCTAGCTCCTCTCGGCTCTCGACCCGAGCCCGGTTGAGCTCCTCCTGAAGATGGACGCGAACTCGCTCAACTTCATCCTCATAGAGCTTCCTCATCTTGGTCCTCACGATCAATTCCCAGATAAGGGTGTTCCGGTCTCGAGAACGTTGCGCCAGGCGCTGAAGACGACGACAAGAACAAAGGAGATGCATCACGCACCATACATGATAAAAAAAAGGATACCTAACGACACCTCAGCAGAAGCGACGTACGCCACCAAGACGGTAGCAGGTGAAAGCGGCGTCGCGAAACGACTCCCACTCCTCATCCTCGTCCCCTTCTTCAAAGTTTCTCCCTTGATCGTGTTTATCAAAGAAAGCAATCCGAAGTGGAGAATCCGGGCGGGACGGCTGAGGAAGTTCTTCGGGCAGTGGCGATTGGCGAGCAGGCTGAGGAAGCTCTTCCAATGGAGGATCAGTAGCAGGCTCAGCGGCGGGCTCAGGAGGCACAGTTGGTCCAGTCGGCTCTGTCGGAGTCGGTGACCGGGGGCTGACAGGGTCCGGATCGACATCAGCAGATGGCATCACGGTGGCGGTTGGAGGAACTGCCGCCGGCTGCTCCTCGGCTACATCGGAGACCACGGGCTCGGCCGCGGCCGGCGCATAGGCGCTCGGGGTGTTCACGGCTTCTTCAGCAACCACCTTCTGGAGCTCCGGTGGAGGCATATCCGTAGGAACCTTGTCGGAAGGTCCTCTGAAAGAAGAACCAGTCAGCGTGGGACATAGAGAAACATCGAAGAGCGAACAAGGAAACTTACCTGCTGGACCTCGTTACTTTAAATGACGAGTTCTTCCGGGCAGGAGCACCACCGGCAGAAGATCCAGTCTGCACATATGGAGCGGGGGTCGAAGGGTCTTTGCTCGGGTGCGTAGGCGGTGGCGCGCCGTCGGTCGAGTGCCGAACCGGGGGCTCGGGGTGCACCGGGGTCACGAACTGACTTGAAGACGACGAAGGTGATAGAGGGCGCGCAGCGGCAGGGTCCCAAACTTTCGGGCCTCTAGTCGGGCGCACATTTGCCGCCACCTTCCTTCTTTCTTCCTTGGATACAGGGACGACTGGACGTTTTTCCTTTCCCAAGGGATCTTTAGCCTCGCTCGCCTTGCTCTTCTTGGCACTTGGAGAGGGGGGCGGAGTGCGGGTAGGGTGTTTTCGCTTAACACTCTTATGCACAGGGAACTCAGGCAATGGTGCTTCGGAAAAGAAAGCGTCACGCCTCTGCAAATATAAGCAAGACACTTGCTCAAGCACAGTCAAGCAAGAAAACAGGAGGTTCAATCCAGGAGAACAAGAAGACATCTTACCAAAGGAGGAGGGTTCGATTTCTTGAAGGATTTTGGGCATCCGTCGTTATTGATTGGGATGCCCGGAGCAAAGAAGTCGGCCACGCGTCGGAGGAGTGCTTTCCTTGGTATCGGCTCAGGAACTTCCCGAGTGGAGTCATCAGGTCCTTCATGATCGTACCCAAGGTGGACTCGTTCCTTGAGGGGTTGAACTCGGCGGGAGCTGAAACTTAGCACGATGGCTACTCCGGTGAGTCCGTCTTGCTTAAGATTGGCAATCATTCCCATGAGATCTACTACTTGGTCCATTCTGCCACCCGAGGGAAGTGAAGACCAATTGATAGAATGCTTGGGGGGCACCCCAGTAAAAGCAGGCAGAGGAGGCTTGGGATTGGTACAGTAGAACCATTCTTGATGTCAGCCTTTGTTTGAAGTTTTAAAAGGAATATCGAAATAGGCTTTCTTCAGGCCATCTCTCAATTGAAACCCGGCGCCTCCCACTGTCCTAGGGGAATTCTTACTGGGGAAAGGTTTGAGAAGGAAAAGATGGTGAAAGAGATTAAAATGTGAGCGGATACCAAAATAAGCTTCACAGAGGTGAACAAAAATGGCGATTTGAATAATGGAATTGGGGTTGAGATGGGTCAGCTCAATTTCGTAAAATTCAAGAAGACCTCGGAAGAAGGGGCATGCGGGAAGGCTAAATCCACGCAAAAAGGACTCAAAAACAACCACCTCTTCAGTACGAGGGGTAGGGCAAGATTCACCTGCAGCAGGACGGGCGGAGAGTACCACCAATGGGGGAAAACGCCGGTGTTAACCAACTCCTCCAATCGGTTATCCGTTGTCATAGAAGTGGCCCAATCCTTGGGCGATATTGGTGGAGGAACACCGTGAGGAGGAGGAGAAGACATTTTTTGGGCAGAATCAGCCTGCGATTGCATAAGATCGAGAAGACGAAGGATGCTAACCCTAGCAGCGGACTTCGCGAGAGGGATGCTGAACAAAAAAAGATGAATATGAATGGGCACAGTGCACGAAAAACCGTTTCAGTCGCACTAAGGCTCAAATTTATAAGGGGGCAATGCCAGCTTTTGCTTTGAGTGGGAAAACGCTGTGTCCTCCGCATATCCTGGGGTTGCCCTAGGGCACGCCCTAGGATGGGCCTATGGTCAGGTATAGTAAATTACTGTACAAAAGCACAATTGGGCCAAAATTAATTTAGGAAACGGTACGCCCCATGATGGGCCAAAAAGCCAATGATCGCGTTAGATGTGATTTGGGTACCTTCCAAGTATAAACATCCTCTTATGATATGCCTCATGACAGGCCGTATGCTGGGTACCATTTGAAATGGGATCAGATATCATAAAGATAGTTTAAAACATGAACTCCAGTGGTACGCCTCATGATAGGCCAATCGCTGTGTGCTTTGATACACAGGTACCCCTAGGCTAAAAGCCAGATATTCTTTATGCTAAGTCATGTACTGATCCAGGAATTCGGGTTGAGAACCACTCGGAATGGCGACATGTGGAGCTCTGACGAGTTCTTCACGGCCTACTTGCTTGCTACGAAGCCCTCGGTGGTATAAAAGACCAGTCAGGAAGATTTTGAAGTAAGAGGGCAATCCGACCGTGAAGCACTTGGGGGCTACTATGGTAATATGTGCCCAGGTGTCTTCGTGACAGGCTAATAAGGTCCAACTTGATATGGATGGGCCGGGCCGACTACAAGAAGGCAGAAGCTATCCAAGGCGTACATGATAAGGAAGACTCAAAGATAGCAACCTAGTCGGATTAGGAAGGATATGATTGTAATCTAAAACCATTACCAAAACGGATAGGTGCAGAAGACGTGATCCCTACCTCATATCCGAGTAGGATTCTCTTTTGTAACCGCCCTCCTCTGCTATATAAAGGGAGGGACGGGGGAACCTAAAACATATAATCTCATCAGCAATTAGCTAGCCACATATAATTCTAGAGCACAGGACTAGGGTATTATCTCCACCGCGGGAGCCCGAACCTGTATACATCCGGTGTCTTGTGCTACCATCAAGTTTGGATGCAGCGCCTAGCCCTCTTTTCATTATTGTCGGTAACAAACGTCGACACCAAGTAAGTACTCTTTAACCGATGACTGCTTCTCACCTTTTGTTGCTAACTTTGTTATCCATTTTTTGTAGTGAAACCCAAATCCACTAAAGCCCCTGCCAGGCGACAAAAACACACAGAACAAAGCGCCGAGAGCTCTCCTCGCATGTCGGCCCATATAGAGGTAATTTTTGTTTTAGTACTTTAGCTTTCCCTTATCCTTTTCTTACTCAATCCTTATCTCTGCCTTTTGGTGCAGCCGACGTCATCAGCCCAAGTGACTGGTATTTTGGCCGACCTCCAAGGGACTTGCCCAACCGCCTGTGATGACGAAGCCTCCAACTCCTCCGTCACCTGCCCGATCGGCTCTTCCTACGTCTGAGGCTGTACCGGACGACTTGTCCAACCTTCTCGGCTTCACCCTAGACAAGCTGGTCGACCTAGAGGTGATGGCAACGAACGACTATCCCGCCGACATTTGCGAGATCATTGATGCATCAATGGAGGTGTCGACTTCGGTGGTGAAGTCCGCGCCGAACATGCATGAAAAGCTGAATCGACTTTTCATCGCGGTGAGCCAACCAGAGGCTGTGATCCTTGCCAACGCGTAGTCTATCAGGGATGCGATTGCTGCCGTTGAAGCCGATCTGCCGCCTAAAGCTATGGAAGCACTTTTGAATGTCTGCCACTTGGATGAAAGGAAGGCGGAGGTTGATGCGGCCAACACTATAATCACCCAACGACAAGCACAAGAAGCCGATCGACGCCTTCTGGATAAGATGGTTGCCGAGGCCAAGGCCAAGAAGAAGAAGTATGATGAAAGCGCTTCGTCACTTATAGCGGCCAAGTCTTCTGTGCGCGAACTGGAGTTGACTAAGAAGAAGCTCGAGGATCAACTGGCCAAAGTGAACGGCCAGCTGGCCGATTCCCTTGCTAGAATGAACGCAACAGCCACATCATCGGTTTGGCTGTTGCCCAAGTCCGAGATCAATCGGCCAAAGTTGTCCCCGTGCCAGGCAATGCCAAGGATGATGAGAATATCGTGTATGGCATTACTGAGACACTGGCAAAGGCAGCTGCGACATTGTCGGCTTTAGGGGCTAGGATCCCTGGGTCTGGCTTGTAAATTTACTGATGTCGTTCTGTTTCGAAACAGTGCTGTTATACTTTTGCTATGCTTCTGTAATACGCTTAATTGGCTGTTTAACCGATTATATTTATCTTGCTTAATCGGCTATTTTAACCAATTATTTTTATCTTTTCTGAACACTTGTGTCGTGCTTCTTGACTATGCACTGATCCAAATGCTAGGATAGTATCAGATGCAGAGGATATCATCCGCACGTGCGAAGGTTGTCAGTTTTTTGCCCAGCAGATTCATATGCTGGCGTAGGAGCTGCAGACCATCCCGATCACTTGGCCATTCACAGTCTGGGGGCTCGACATAGTCGGACCCCTAAAAAAGGCCCAAGGTGGGTTTGCTTTCCTCTTCATCGCCATCGATAAGTTCACCAAATGGATTGAGGCCAAGCCAGTTGACACAATCACTGCAGTCAAAGCTAGAGAGTTTTTTCAAGAGATCGTGGTCAGATTCGGAGTGCCGAACAGGATCATCACCGACAACGGCACCCAGTTAAGAAGCGAAGAATTCCAAGACTAGTGCGACGAGCTCGGCATCAAGATTTGCTTTGCCTCCGTGGGCCATCCCCGGAGTAACGGGCAGGTCGAACGGGCCAATGGCATGGTGCTGCATGGCCTAAAGGCCAGAATATTTGATCGTCTCAAACCATATGCAGCAAGATGGGTAAAAGAATTGCCTGCGGTGCTCTGGGGGCTGAGAACTACCCCCAGCAGGGCTATCGGGCAGTCACCTTTTTTCCTAGTATATGGTTCGGAGACGGTTCTACCTACCGAGCTAGCATTCGGATCCCAACGGGTTCAGAGCTACAAGGAAGCCGAGTCATAAGAAGACCGACTGGAAGATCTCGATAAGCTGGAGGAAGCCAGAGCCGTCGCATCAATCCAGTTGGCTAAGTACCTCCAGGTTTGCGCCGCTATCACGATTGGAATGTTCGAAGTCGGGCTTTCTCTAAATGGGATCTGGTTCTTAGAAAGAATCAGAAAAGCGAGCACAAGCTCTCCCCAAGCTGGGAAGGCCCTTACATTGTTGACGAAGTGGTGCGCCCGGGAACTTACCGGCTCAAGCGCGAGGACGGCGCAACGCTCGGCAACACTTGGAATATAGAACGGCTACGTCACTCTTACACCTAAATACGCATTTCATCGTGCCATTGTAATTAAGGACGTTCTTGACTTGCTACTTAATTGATTCTCAATTAAGCAGTAAGTCGGAGGCTACAACTAATAGTGTTTGAATGCAAACTCCTATCTTTTTGACATGCTCTTTGCCTTTTTCTTCCGAGCGGTTGTGACTAAGTCCGAGTGCAGTTAACTCCGAGTAGTGAAACTCTGAACGATGAAATCTAGCTACCTAGATGCGTGTCTGGGAAAAAGAGCCACGCGCTCACTCCCGACACTCGGGGGCTAGGCTAGTCGGGCAGAACGCTCAAACAAAAAGACAACGTGCATTCAGATGGATTCGGAAACCACAAAAAATATATAACATCGTAGATATATATTGAACATTATGTCCAATTACATATTTTTACATACACATGTATCTTAAAAAGCAGCCAAACCTAAGCGGCGCGACGAGCACGGCCCAAGGCCTTGACAAGGATGTCGGCGACCTCGAAGAGAGCCAGGACGACCTCAAGTAGGACCTCCTCGGCGGCGACGTCACGGGCGACGGCTTCCTCCTCCGCCAACTCAGCAAGGGCAAGATCATAATCCACCTAGAGCTCCTCCTCGTCGACCTTTGGCGCCGGGGCGTCATCCCCGAAGTCGAGGTTTAACTCCTCCACCGGAGGCGGAGGCGAGGGCGGAGCTGCTTTGCCACCAGGGGCGGCAGAGCTAGAGGAAGAAGCCATTGGAAGACTTCTAAAGACCTTGAAGAGGCGAAGATGTGAAGAATGGGTGATCGCACCGGTAGCGGTGATACCCTTATATAGCCAGAGGCGGACAGCCCAAGCCGGTATCAAGTCGTACCTCTACGGGAAGTCTAAACGGCTCTGAGGCTACGCGGGTGCTAAGGCAACATTAAAAACACACTAGCGCGGGAGATCAAGCGAAATGCTGAAAGTGCACGGCGCATAAGAGAACTCCTTCGGGTGCAGCGAAGCACTCATTACTAACAGTAATCCCATCAAAAGAAGTGCATCAATTGCAACATGGGTCAGTGTTTACAAAAGATCCAAGTCCAAATTTTCCACCAAGGAGGAGGCCACGTCCCTAACTTCATCAAGAAGAGTGGCAACTTGATCGTCGTCGGCGGAGCAGGCAAAGCCCTCCTTGATGGCCTCCAGTTCCACACTGGGATAGAGCGACTTCACGATAGCCAATGCTTGGCTAGCACTGGTGGTCAACGTCTTCCGAATGTGGGCCCTGAGCCTTTCGGGACCCGTTGATAGCCAGGAGAGGGTTTCATCCTCGCGCTTGGCTCGGCTCCTCCAGGGCTCAGGAATTTGGCTATTTCTCCGACGGAGTCGCGGTATTTGTCACGAAGCTCGTGAGCAGTCTTGATCTCCCCATTGAGGACATCGACCTGCTCTTGCGACTTTCTCCTGTTCTCTACAAACCAGTCGGATTGTCACAAGAGGTGTCACAAGCGCGAGGGAGGTAGCGCCGAGTCGGGATATGAATACCTTCCAGCTCCCGCGCTAGTTTATCGTTGTAAGCCTGAGTTCGAGACTCGGAATCCTTCAGTGCCTGGACCAGCCCGCGGAGGCTGGAAGCAGTGGACTGTTCAGCTAGAGCAACGAACGAAGTCAGAAGACGATAATAATCAAGGCGGCAACTAAGCAAGTGAAGGAACATCCACCCTGAAGCGCCTCCGTCAAGGCTTGGACTTGGGCCTAGAGCTTTTGCTGCTCGGCTTCGCTGTCACGTCGAACGCGCTCCAGGTCGGCCTCATATTCCTCGTGCTCCCTAATCTTGGGAAGTATATCCTTGAGGAGGGCGTCCCTCTCCTCGGAGCGGTCCCCTAGCTCCTAAAAGATCCCGGGAGAGTGAAGAAGACATACCACTCGGCACGAATAGAAGAAGAAAAAGATGGCTTACCCGGATCAGCTGGGCGCCCCTGATGGCATTCTGGTAAAGCTCCTCCCTCACTTTCCCATCCTCCTCACCGAAGGCCTTCCACCTATCCTCGTGGTGAAATAAAATCCGGAGTGGAGGCCTGGGGCGGGGCGCAGGCTGAGAGGGTTGTCGGGGAATCTCCTCCACGGGAGGGGAGGAGAGGGTAGCGACTCGGCCACTGTCTCGGAGGTTGGCACAGGCGCCTACAGAACCAAGAGGTCGCCTCTGCCGTCCCCGGCCATTGCGGCGGCGAGGCAGCTCCGGCTCGCTCCGGGGCTATGTCGTCACCCATAGGCGTAGCGGCCGTCGACGGGGCCGCCCCCTCCCAGTCTACGGCATCCCCGGGTACAGCTTCCTGAGGTGCGATAATTGGGACCTTCACGGGGGTGACCATTCTCGGCGTCCTGACCGCCGAAAGATGGGTCAAGCACACGCCAAGGAAACAAGAGCAAAAGATTGACAAGGGGACCAACCTGTTGGACCTCCTTATCCTGAATCTGTGCCCTTTCTGAGTGGTCGAACCACTTCGGGAGGGGTCTGGTGTCACTTGAGCTCGCGGAGGCCGGGGTGCCATCTTCTTGACATACGGGCCCGCGGGGTCCCGAATAGTTGGGCCTCCGGTGGGATGTTGTGGTGCCGGCACCCGCTCGGCATCTCCCTCGGTTGAAGGCCCTTTCTTCTTCGCGCTTGGCTCCTCAGACGAGGGATCGGCGGGCCGCTTCACCGCGGCGCTCCAGCATGGAGGAGAGTGAGGAAGGGGGGATCTGAGGAAAAAGCAACGCGACCCTGCGAAGAACAGCAAGTACAGAATCAGTTGGCAGCCGGCTGGTGATCAACAACCAAACATCAGTAAGCTTGAAGTACTCACCTCAGGAGGGGGATTCACCAGGCAGAAGGCCTTTGCAATACCCCGGGGAAAGATTGAGACATCCGAAGCTAGAAGATCACTCACCAAATGAGGAGCGTATCCTGGTCGATATCCTCGGAGACCTCCCGCGTCGGGTCGTTCTCCCTGTATTTGTATCCTAGGAAGACTCATTCCTTGATGGGTTGCAACCGGTGAATGGCAAAGTTAGTAAGGACCCCGACGCCAGTCAGACCCGCCTCCTTCAGGTCGCAGATCAAGGCAAGGAGCTCGTTGACCTACCCCATTTCATGGTCCAAGGAGTCTGACCAAGAAGAAGAAGCCCTGGCCTCTTGAGAAGGAAGGAAGGCAAGGATCAGGATTAGCACAATAGAACCATTCCCGGTGCCAACCCTTGTTCAAAGTCCTGAAGGGGATGGCGAAATAAAGCTTCCTCATCCCATCTCTCAGCTGGAAGCTAGCTCCTCCGACTGCCTTAGGGGCGCTTCTGGTCTGGAAGGGCTTGAGGAGGAAAAGTTGATGAAAAAAATTAAAATGAGGGCGAATCCCAAGAAATGCCTCGCAAAGATGAATGAAGACGGCAATGTGGAGAATTGAGTTGGGATTCAAATGAACCAACTCGATGCCACAAAAATAAAGGAGCCCACGGAAAAAAGCGTTGGACAGAAGCCCAAACCCGCGTTGGAAGAAGGACTCGAAGACGACGATTTCCTCGGGGCGAGGGGTGGGATAAGACTCACCCCAAGCCGGACGAGCGCTGATCAACGTCGTCGGCGGCATAACACCAAGGGTGACCATCGCGTCCAGGTGCACCCTCCGTCAGTGTTGATGGGACCCAATCATGGGTCGGAGGCAGCGTGGGGGCATCTTGGGAGGAAGGAATCGACATTCTCAGAAGGAATCGTCGGCGGCGCGAGGGAAAAAATGCGGCGGTGGCTAACCCTAGCAATGAAGCTTGCGAGGAAGGAGATGAACTTTTCAGAGTCAAAGAAGCAGGGGCGTGGTGTGCGAAGGAAGACTCAAGTCCTACGCGGTGCCTCGAAACCATAAAGGGTGATGATGGATCTCGCTCGGAGTGGGGACCGCGCCTCCTCACGCACGTCGCGATCAGGTCTGACAAGAACACGCCCCACCTTGACCTACCCAACTGAACACCACGACCGTGGTGGGCAGTTGCCGCCAGGACAAAACCCAGTTTGGGATATGGTATGCCCCACGTTGGGTCAATCGCCAGTTTCCTTTCCGAACGGGATCTGGGTGCCTTCCAAACGGAAAATTGAAATGTCCTCCCGTAATGCGCCCCATGACAGGTCATTCGCTGGTTACCGCAAGACAGAATCAGGCATTACGAGTGGATTCGAATCAAGGATTCAGAGGGTATGCCCCATGAAGGGCCAAGCTGTGCACCGATATTATCGAGTATGGGTACCACTCGGCTAATCCAAGGTATGCTCCATGTTGAGCCAACTACTGTACATGTACATGTACCACTCGGCTAAAAGCCAAATGATGGTGCGCCCCATGACGGGCCAAGCTATGCACCGATATGATCGGGTATGGGCATCGCTAAATTAATCCAAGGTACGCTCCATGTTGAGCCGACTGCTGTACATGTACAGGTACCACTCGGCTAAAAGCCAATCGATGGTGCGCCCCATGACGGGCCAAGCTATGCACCGTTATGATCGGGTATGGGCATCACTAAATTAATCCAAGGTACGCTCCATGTTGAGTGGACCGCTGTACATGTACAGGTACCACTCGGCTAAAAGCCAATTGATGGTGCACCCCATGACAGGCCAAGCTATGCACCGATATGATCAAGTATGGGCATCACTAAACTAATACAAGGTACCACTCGGCCGAAGGCCAACCCAAACAGGGGTACGCTCCAGGACTAGCCAACCGCCAATCTCCCAATAAATTGGGCTGGGTATCACTTAGAAAAGTAGGCACGGGGCCATGGAGTTGTTCACGACCTCCTTGCTGACAGCATAGCACTCGGTGGAGAAAGTCCGTCAAGAAGTCATGCCAGGGGCTTGGAAACATCCGACGAGCATCATGGCGGCCGAGAAGCAACCAAAAGATGGCAACTCGATTGCGAAGCACTCGGGTGCTACTGTGGAATACACGGAACCCGGGTATTTGCTTAATGGGCCGTCTGGATCATCCCAAGGGGGTGGGCTAGGCCAGCCATACAGAAGAGGGACCTTCCAGAAGACCTCAGCCGTGCGCGGCAAGGGAAAGACCAGGAGAAGGTGTCAACAGGAGTAGGTGGGCAGTGCATGCGCCCTTGCAAAGGGCGGCTCTACCATCGCAGTTATCAGACACGGCCGGCCATGCATGTAACAGCTCTCTCTACGCCCAACCACCTCGCGTGGCTTCAACAACTTCCACTACTGTACATAGGGTATTATCTCCATCGGAGAGCCCGAACCTGGATAAATCTCTTTGTGTCTTGCGTTACCATCAAGCTTAGATCTTCCGCCTTGCCCAGTTCACTCTTCTTTATTGCCGATCAAAAACATCGACACTTGCCTTAACCCAGTACTACCAGCTGAGGTTTCAACATTGAAGGGCTAAACAACCACAACAGGATCCCCCTCTTGTGCCATGTGAGTTCATCCGTGAACTCGGACTCACACCACCCTAAGCAATACTAAAGCTAAGGCATTGCAAATTAGTCAGCTAGGCTGCGTCATAATAGACATGTGATTGCATGATTGACTCAGGTCAAAGGCTCGCAAGGTTAAGAGCCTGTTTGGTAGAGCTTCAGATCCTAACTACACCTGAGATCTGAAACTTGTAAGCTAAAATAAAGGGAATTAAGTTTATATTTTTGGTCTAAAAGGTAAACAAGATGATCCATCTAAACACTCTTAATGTACTCACAGCTCGAGCTCCATGGATCTGGTAGAGCTAGGAATACCCAGCTCCACCAGATCCATGGATCTGGTTGAGCTATAGCCCTACCAAACACACCCTAAGTCCTTAGGGTGATCAAAACAAGACTTCCACATACCCTGAGCCTACCGGGCGCACCTTAGCACACTTACCCCTTGCCACTTGCTTCGATCTAAGTGATTACCAAGCACCACGAGCTATCCACAAGTCAACATCATCGTGTGACTTCCCTCGTCATCACAACTCAATCTCATTGTGTGACCACACATGACACACAAGATCACATCATTGTTCCATATTCCATTAGTCAAGATTAATAATCAATGATTAAGTATATGTGATGACGTGGCATGGCTAAGCAAGCTAGTACAATCTAACCATCCCAAGTTGACTTTAATATCAATCAACTATAGTGAACCAATCTAAGGTGACAAATAAATCATGGCATACGATTGACAAGGTTGGGTATAGATCAACAGGTACAATAGCTAAGTCCCAAATTAGATTGCAAACATTTATACATATGAAATAACATGCAATATTGTAAAAAAAGTAGCAACTTTATAAACATGGGTTCAACATGATCAAAGCACAACTTGGCAAAGGTCCTAGTCTTGCTCTGAAATCAGGTCTTGAGTGATCAAATCTTACTCCGATGCATCGCACAACTCAACGTCTATGTGAATCGAGAGAGAAAAGCAAATAAATATCCAAAACAGAGAGCAAATGAACTCTAAAAATCAAATAAAATTCACCATTAGATAGATCTCAATTTTACAAATTTTAGAAAATTTGAATAAACTCAATTAGAGTTCGTATGAGGGAGAACGAGGTCTTGGAAGATTTAAAAATCAGAAAATGGGAAATTAAGTAATATCTGAATTATTTTTATAAAAGAAAACTGAATTATTGCGTCATGCTGATGTCAGCACCGAACTGGTCCAATCAGGCACTGACACATGGCTCAGCACTGTGTTGTGGACTCGATGCATCGTATGGCCAGTCCACCATCACGATCCAATGGTTCACGATGCTATCCGATCTAGTGCCGTTCAGATTTGATTCAATGGCTATGGATCTAGGGCCACACGGCGAGGCAACAACCCTTCAATCTGATCCAACGGCCATGACTTACCGATGGAGTTTATTGTTGGTGTGAAGATGTGGCTCAATCCCAATCGCTTATCTTTGATCCAATGGTGATCGCAACTGAAGTGTGTATTGCTTTCCGACATGACGTGGATTGATCTGAAGTGTCCACGGAAGATCCAATGGATGGTGCCGCTCGATCTTGGTGGTGGCGGTGCGGCGATGCAAAGTCACCAGGGTTGGGGAAGACAAGCTTGGACACAGCGAAGCAGTGATCTCCGGTGTCCAAAAAGTGGCGGTGCACGACGTGATGCAAGGGTCTCATATCTAGGGTCGACGCAGTGAAAGACGATGAATCGATGATGTTCTCGAGCAAAAAATGTGGTGGCTTCCATCTTCAACTCCGATGAGCTCGTGTGGTTCTTCTGGTGCTCCCTCGATGACAATGCTTCAAGCGAAGTGTGCAGTGAACTTTGGTGATTCTCGGGAGGGGGGTTAGCGCCTTAAATACCCCGTGGATGACACGTTTGGGCTCGGGACTCCTAATCGACACGGCGATGGCAACTGAGTTCGTTACGGCGGCGGCGCCTAAATCATTCGCAGAGACAACCACCGTACGATCCTAATCGGACAGCCATGCAACTCTTCTGCCTCGACACGATCTCAATCGTACACCACATCCGACGCCTAGGATTGGCTAGGGTTTCGATTTGACCCGATAAATGGCGACTGTTCGATGATGATCTGATGGCGATGGGCGTTAGGGTTTCTGCTGCGACGTGGCTTACTGCGGTCCCTTCGATCGCGATCCAACGGTCAGCGGCGGGGCTTCTGGAAGATGGGTCACGCGGCAAGACAACAGACAAAGCCGAAAGACGCGACGATCTTCGGGCTTTGGCCCAGTATTGTTTACAAAGGATTTCCTCGGGTTTTCCTTTTCAAATAATTACAGAAAATAACTTTGATTTATTTGAGCAACAAAACTACTAGGAAAATCCAAGAAAAATCTCAAAAAAACTTGATTTAAATTTTATCTATAATTGATTATTTTTCAACAAAAGGGGTTAATATACTTAATTTGAAATAATTCAAATAAATTCCAAAAAATCCAATAAATCCAGAAAATTCATAAAACTTACAAAATCGCAATAAAACACTATTAACTATTACTGAAGAGCAAATTTTGGGATGTTACAATGGGTTAGCAATTATTATTTTGATTTTGCGTATTTTTTATTGTACCTGGGGTGGATTTTTTAAGTTTTAGGCGGGAATTCGTGTGAAAACTTATATTTTCATTTAATACTATTCTCAATTTATTTTTAGGGTTTAATTTAGAGTTTGTGTGAAAATCAAATTATTTATTTTATTTTATTTTTATTCCAAATTTTACTTAATTGGCCTTAGTAGTTGAGATAGACTCATTATTTTAATTCGCTAATTTTTAATTATTATTCTAAATTTTAGTTATTTATCTTATTCTTAGTGCCAACAAAACCCTATAAAGTTAAATGGATTGAGTAATTATTATTCGAGTTTGCACATTTTTTCATCGTAGGGTGAATTTTTTTTGTTTTAGGTTCTAATTTGTATGAAAATTTATATTTTTATTTATTACTATTTTGAATTTATTTTTAGGGTTTACTTTGTAATTTGTACAAAAATCTAATTGATTATTTTATTTTATTTTTATTCTAAATTTTACTTAATTTGGCTTGTACTTGAGATAGACTCATTGTTTTAATTTGCTAATTTTGTTTAATTTTATTCCAAAATTTGTATATTTATGTATTTACTTTGGGAATCGCATGGAAGTCAGATTGCTAATTTTTCTTTATGTTTTATTCTAAATTTTAATTTACTTAATTTGGCTTGTACTTGAGATAAACTCATCGTTTTAATTTTCTAATTTTATTTAATTATTATTCTGAATTTTATTTATTTATGGATTTACTTTGAAAATAGTATAGAAGTCAGATTGCTAATTTCTTTAATTTTTTATTCTGATTTTTTCTTAATTTATATTGTACTTGATGTGGACTTTTTTCTTTTAATCTAAACTGTTATAATTCGGACCCAACAAATAGATGACCAGATCTTTCTAGTTAACGTGGGAGTTTCCTCAGAGTGCTAATTAGTATAGGTATAGATTGTACTTGACGTGTACTCTTTCTTTTAATCTAAACCATTATGACTCGGGCCTAACAAATAGATGGCCAGATCTTTCTGGTTAACGTGTGAGCTTTCTCAGAGTGCCTAATTAGTATAAGTATAGATAGATAGATGAGAAAGAATATTTAAAAGGGATGAGATTAATAATAACAACTATATTTTCATAGAAACTTCTGTTCGCAGCACTAAGCAAAGTTAAATTCGAAACAAGTCATTGATTGCATATATACAGCGACCAAGAAAAAGTCTTGTTGGAAATTTTTTTGAAACGACATTTTGACGGTAAGTGTAAGATAGAAGATTCTTGAAGATTGGTTTTGTTAAAGATATTAGATCCTTGCTCTGATACTAATTGTTTGTTTTCTCTCAGATCAACATATACGTATGACGGCAAAAAAAATCAAGCATAAGAACTCACAAACACAAATATTTTGATGGTAAGACACAACTAGCATCTTTTCTTGATCTCTTGAATTCTCATCTTACTTACAAAAAAATTCATAACTATCTAGGAATTTATACTCAAACCTACAACTCTCAGAATTAAAATAGAATTCAACGAACCGAATCAAAAAAGGATTTTTTTCCTTGTTTGATTCAGATACTTCCAAAATTAAATCCAACAGAATCGACGTGGCGTGCATCATCTTAAACAGCGACCTGAAATGAAGCCTAGGAATTGATAACAAAAGCTCTCACCACTTGCACAGTACTTAATCATATGGAAATGGCTAGTTGATGGCCACATAGCGTGTCTTGTGCCTTATGTGTAGCTGAACCAGAAACGGCTATCCACCTACTCCTTTTTTGCCCCTTTGCACAGCATGTTTGGCAACAGGTGTTCCGCATATTGCAGATCAATCATCCATCGCCTCAAACCTCAAGTCCCCTAAATGACAGTGATGGATGGTGGTGCGCTCTTAGGCTCTCAACTATCAGGCAACGGCGAAAGAACGTGGATAGAATCGTCCTGTATGTCCTTTGGAACTTATAGAAAGAAAAGAATAACAGGATTTTCAATGGGACTTCGTGTTCGCCCATGCGTCTAGCCACCATTGTTGTCGATGATGTCCGGAACCGCAGAAGTGCTTTTCGTTGTGTATCGTCGTTCCCTGTAGCAATCTGATTTTTATTTTCTTCTCCACTCTCTTTTTTCTTGTGTTTTTTGTTCCAATCTGGTTGATTCCTTTCTCTCCGTCTTTTTAAATGTTTTGCACCCTTATAACCGGTCAATCGACTGATTCTATCTGCAACATCTGTATTTTTCCCTTGCTTTTCTTAATGTATGGCAGAGCTCCTGCCCTTTCCATTAAAAAAATCATATGGAAGTTAATAAAAATCTCAAAAACACATGAGCATATGCGTAAAAGCAAAACAAGAAAACAAAATGATAGGAAGAACCCAAAAAAAATCATCTACACTGGCTACTGAGTACTGACCTATAGCAAGGTAAAGATACCATGCCTTAGGGGCTGTTTGGGGGAGCTGTGCTTCAGCTTTGGACCAAAAGCTCCCCCAAACAACATAGCTGCAAAGCAGTTGGGAAACTAAGCCACAAAGAAGCACCTCAAATGTCCGCAGTGCCGGGAGGAGCTTTTCACCGCGACTTGCTGACCACCTCCCACCTGGCTGCCTTTTCCTTCTCGACCTCCGCCACCCTGCCTTACCGCCCACATCACCTACCTACTCAACGCCATCATTTCGCTATGTTGCTACCTCCCCGCTAGGTTGGCCCCCAAAGGCTACAATCAGAGTAGCCATTGCCAAACAAAGATAACAAGAAAAGCCACACTGCTACCACAAATGCTATACAACCCAAAGAAACCATAAGAAGCTTTTTAAACCAGCCGCAGCTCCCCCAAACAGGCCTTAACGCGCTGAGACTGGCCCATTCTAGAGCCTCAGGTGATTCAGCACAAAGCAAAAAAGTTATTGTCATCCTATCAATATTACAGTACCAAAAGATAATAAAATTTTGAAGGATCGGGATGGCGAACAGAGGTGGGTGAATGGTCACAATAAAATTATCCCCCACTCACAGTATTCCAAAAAGGACTAACACCAAAGATCACCCAAGAAGAATGAGGTTCTTGAAAAGTAAAACCGGTGGTACCCTTCTGAAGTAGGTGGAAGTACCAGACTCAAGAACTCCTCACGAACAAACAACCCGACCTAGAACAAGAATAAAGCAACTTTTGATCGGCTGAACAAAACTCTAAGAAACTTGGTAGATACTATCTTGGGACAGTCAAAAACTTGAATATCAAACCGATTCTCAGGATTATTCTCAAAGTTTTGACCTTTTTCCCTGATAAGAAAAAGCACACCAAGAAAAGCAGAAAGAACAGGGAATTTAGTTCAAGGCTTGCTCTTGGGATCTTGATGAACAGAAAGATCTTGGAAACTTATCACAGCAAGCAAAAAATCACACAGAAATGAAACACAAGATCAACAACTCAAGAATGCAACAGATGCAAGAAGGAAAGCATGTAGAAGGAGATGAATCAACTTGTGTAAGAGCATCTCCAACAGTTCCTAATATTTAGATTCTCAATATCTCTAGATTGGGACCTTCCCAAAAAATTTTGGGTCTACAAAATACCTTTTTCTCCAACTGTTCCCATATTTTCTCCCAAAAAAACACCTTTGAGGAGCCCTTGCAGCTTGTCTACCAGGATAAACGAGTCATCGTGGTTCCGTCGACCGCTCGTCTCACAGCTCAATGGGAGAGATCTCGAGCAACCAAGGATTTAAGCACCCAAGCCCCCACTCAATCGGGTATGACGCGTGAACCCGTCGGACGCAATGGCAACTCATTGCTGCGCAGCGCCAAAATCACCACGAAGGACCCACCGGATTTGCAATCGGAAGTGAAGGTCTTGGAGACGAGCCGGCCGCTCAGGATGCTCAAGGCCGGGAAAGAACCCAGCTCGAACGCGCCGCTTTGGAGACGAGGGTCTGTTCTCGAGATGCCCTCGCCGGGAGGATGGTGTCCACGGCAGATGAGGCCAAGAAGGCGCCGCCGAGTAGGAGGAAGAGGAAGAAGCAGCAGCGCTGGTTTGGGAGTGAGAGAGGCCGAGCAAACGCGCTTCGCCGACGCCATTGGTGCTGGTGGGCAAAACCTCCGGATAGAAGCACCAACGTCAATATCACAGAAGCGATGATTGGGAGCGCGGTGGCAGGGTGGAAAATGAGGGCGACGGGGTCAGGTTTTGGGCGTGCCAAAATATTGGGAGGAAGAATGCGGCACTGTTGGAGTTATTTTTTTTTCAATCAAGCCCTAAATCACATATTGGGAATGGTTTTTAGGCACTGTTGGATATGCTCTAAAGTCAATTTGCGTAACTTAAATTGCGGAAAGTAACTTGCATAATATAAATGACAGGAAGAAAAGTGCAAGTATTGAAATCTTTGAGTGGTAACTTGTATTTCCGGAAGGGATTTTACACAGCCACACAATCAAAACTGGGCAAAGCTCAACAGAGCACGCAAAATCTCTAAAACCCCTCAGGGATCCTTCACCTACCGCTTTGTCGGGACCCGAATATGCAAATCCGGACCCTCTGTGTATTCTGCACTAGTCCAGGATCACGCTAGTGCACACAATCTCAACATAGATGAATATCACAATCATACTCAACGATAACATAAATAAGACTTTATCAAGTTTATTATAACTGATGAATGACCTTATGGTCCTCCTTACATGAGTACACCACGCAGGGCTAATTGAAAGGAAATAAATAAACTGCAGCGGAAATAACGAATACACGTAGCAACCCTTCAACTGCCACAGGTAACTGACAAGGCTCGCACCCTAATTGTTCGCTCCTCCCGAATTCCTCCTCCAATGCAAAGCGTTGCTTCTTCCTCAACTCGATAATGTTGGTGGCAAGGGTGAGTACATAAAGCACTCAACAAGCCGTGCACAGAATGCAATTCTACTTACTATATGCATGGCTTAGTAAAAAGGAAGGCTACAAGGTTACTTTGCATAAACAGCATTTACGAAAGAATAGCATAATAGATTGAAAGACAGTGAAACATTAATAATAGTAATAACTTTGCATTTGTTTTCCATGTCCAACTTATATCCTTATTTCCATGTTCCAGCATTCCATTCCCCACATTTTTTTAATAAAAATCTAACCCTTGACTGTAATCACCGAGTAATGCCCAATACCGTGAGCACGGCTATTCGAATGGGTTTTACACTCTGCAGAGGTTATATACTTTACCCACAAGATATAATCAAACACCACAAAGGTGAGTGACCATAACAAAGCCTTTCCAAATATCCGTCTAAACCCAGAACTGCCCACTAAGGTTTCAACATCAAGGATACACCTCAACAGGGGCCCCTCTTGCGCCATGTGAGTTTTCACCCGTACACCCGGAACTCACACCACCACGACAGTACCAAAGAATAGATTTCACAATTTACTCAGTTAGGTCCGTCCCACTCCGGAACTTGTGGTTGTATGAATGACTTAGTTCAAATTCTTGTAAGGTTAAGTCCTTAGTTGACCGAGGCAAGACTAACCAAAAATCACCATGTCATTAACATCATAAAAAGCAAATGCGACCGCCCACATGCCAACCTTGGCCCACCACAAAACCATGCCACATGCCTCAGTCCAAATCATTTTTACCACCCCGGTTGGTTTACCATGCACCATGTGCCATCGTTAATTCCAACATTGTGTGACAACCCGACACACAATTAGAAATCATGTTCCATAGTCATTAAGCAATATTAACATTTGATCATGAAGTAATGACTCGTTGCATGGCTAAGCTTTCTACTTACATTCTATCTACCCATAATGGCATTTATAGCTACCAATTACTAATAAACCATTCTTAGGGTGACAAATGAATTACGGCATACGACATAGCAAGGGTGAAAGTATCTCAAATGGATGGTTAACTACTCCCAACATATAGCGAACATTTGATAATTGAAAAAAATGCAATACGTTAAAACAACATAACATTTAAATGTGGGTGCAACATGGTCAAAGCACGACTTGCCTTCGAATGGGTCTGAATCCTACTCTGCAACCTGGTCAAGTGCTGGCTCCTCAATCACAAACTCTCCCGGATATTCGACGTCCACGCGCAACGAAGGGAAAAGCAATAAATAACCAAAATAGAGAGCAAAATCAACTCCAAAAATTAAATAAAATTCACCAATAAATAGAACACAATTTTACAAATTTTTAGGAATTTGAATCACCTCAATCGGAGTTCGGACGCAAAAGATATGGCCTTTCAAAGTTTTAATTAACTAGAAAATCCTAAAAATCAGAAATTCCTATTTATCCGAATTATTTTCAAACGGGAAATTCCCATTTATGACGTCAACACCGAAATAGATTTTCGGCCGAATTATTTTTATACGGAAAATTAATTATGACGTCAGCATGACACGTGGCTCCACTCATTACCGCCGACACGCTGTCGCAACCGTGAGGTCGCCACGCATCTCGCCAAGATGGACCCATCCACGGCAAACCGGGCGACGGTGGATCGACGCAGATCGTGTTGCACCGCCGACGCAAGAATCGGGCGCCATCGATGCGGTTGGACCAATCACAGCACGACACGCGGCACGCTACGGTTAACCGAAACTCGATTCAATCTCGTCCGTTCGATTCAAAATGAACGTCCGAGATTAATCATCACGAAGCGGCTTGAATCTACTACGGGCGCGACACGCGGCGACACAGCTATGGTCGGATCTAAATCGGATGGCACAGCAAGCGAAGCAACGAGGCGCCACGCGGCACGATCGAGACCGATTGGCGCGCATCCAACGTCTACAGCAACCACGCGACGCGGCAGCACTAGAACCCTAGGATCTGGATCTAGTGGCTAAGATTGAACCAATACAAATATATGCGATGCAATCTAGATCGTTTGATCTAATCCAACAGACGAGGGTTGAAGATGGGGTTTACTGTCGATGTGGCGACGCGGCGAGATCCGGGGTGTTGATTGAAGATCCGACGGCTGGCGAAGCTCGAGCTGCAGCGATGGCACGACGGCGCGGGCTTCACCGGAGAGGAAGAAGACAACCACGGCGACAGCGCGGCAGGGCTTCTCCGGCGACACGAAGTGGTGCGGCTAGAGCGTCTCGGCATAGGCGACTTGGCGGTGACCTCAGGCACGGCGGAGGGTGACCGACAGCGGCACAATGGATGGCGAAAAGCTTCGGGACTCCGGCGAGCTCGTACGGGAAAACGGCGGTGCCTTAGGCAACACGAACTAGGGCAAAAGGTGCGGCGCAACTAGGGCTTCACGGCACATGCGGCGGCGCAATAAATAGTAGGCTCGGGAGGCGTGCACCTTTTGCCCTAGTTCGTGGCGCGGCGGAGTCCGTTGGCAGCACGGCTTGAGTGACGTGGCCGCATCTCGTGCGTACACGCCGGCTGGATCCAATGGTGCAAGGCTCGGGCAACATGGCTCGACGAGGACCGACCGATTGAAATCGAACGGCCATGCGCAAGGTGGCTTAGTGTTAGCGGCGGGCTGGGCTGGCGGGGGAAAAATGGGCCGGACCGAAGGATTCGGCCCTGACACTATTGAGGAGATTTTAAATGCATATCCGAATTAAAACAAATCAGGAAAATAAATAAAGCCAAAAGAAATAGCAATAAAATTAGGAAAAATCCAGAAAAATTCCAAAAAATACCTTGAGACAAATAGAACCCAAATAAAATACTTTCAATAAAAGATCATCAACCAATTGCTTAGAACAAATAAAGAACATCTAGGGCTCAATTAAATAAATGCAAAAAGAAATAAATAAATTCTCAGAAAATCAAAAAAAATCAAGAAAAGCACAATAAATCCAGAAAAGCAAAATTTGGGATGTTACACGCTTCATCGGGGGAGGCTACCCCTCCACCCCTATTTATACAACTCTCGGGCCAACTACCACCCTTAGATGCAGCTCTCCACCCTAGATACTCATCTAAGGGCTAGGAAGAGGGGAAACCCCAAACCCGCTAACATAGGATTCTTCTTGCACAGCTCTCAAAGTATACTACTAGACCTGCTATTCCTATCAATTAGACCGTACTCTCATAGTCCTCATTGACCCGCGCAGCATCTAGCTAGTATCTGCTCCTTTCCTTGTCTTTTTGTCTTGCTCGAACTCCGTCTCTAGTCATCTTCCAGCGATCTCCCGACCGTTCTGGACCTCTGACGCACCTCGCCTAATCCCGGTCAACTTCCGCCTCACCATGACCCAGCACCATCGTCCTGCAACCATCAAAGACAAGGAAACCTTTCACATAGCAATTAATGCCCACAAAGATAGACGCTGATTATCTCAAAATAGTTAGGCTCAGTTTGTTTAGGCTTGAGCTTGGGCTTATTTGGCTTCTACACCTCTATAAGCCACAAGCCAAAACAAACAGTATTTTTCCAGCCAGACGAAGAGAAGAAGCTTCTAGCCCAATTTGCACTATGCGAGAGAAGCAAGGAAAACGATGCTTCTCGGGGTGGCTGGAGCTTCTAAAAATCCCACTTCTCTGGTACCCTTACAACTTAACTATTATTTACGAAAAATTGCCATCCTCATCCAAAAGACTTCTTCCACTCCAAAGACTTCTTCCAGCTCCAGTCAAATAAGCATAAGCTCCAGCCTAAACAAACTCAGCCTTAGACACATCTTAACCACAACCAGTCTGCAAACCCATATACTCTAGTGTTATAACATCCCAAAAATTGTTTTAGTATATTTATGGCATTCTTGAAATATTAGAAATTTTCAGGAATGCATTTGGAATTTTTGGAGTTAAATCAAATTTAAGACTTATTGAATTAATCATATAAAATAAAGATCATGTGTGTCACTTGCGCACAAAATCTCAAAATTTAGTTTAAAATAACAATATTTGAAAAACAAGAATGTTCCTTTCGAATATTTTCAAAAACTTGATCTATAAATTAAGTTGTTGATTTTATAAAAATCTGTACAAGTGTCTAATTAACTAAAAGAATTTTTGAAGAAAATCTGTATAGCAAAAAAATTATGAAACCAACTTCGTTAGGTTCCAAATATTCCATAGTATTTTAGAGAATTTTTCTAAGATTTTTAGAGCCTTTCTACTATTTTATACCTCGCGCTTTCCTCTCTTTGACACTATTCAAATTCGAATAAAAAGGGAATTTGAATAGTATCATCTTCAACCTCCAGAAAAAATGAAGTCTCTCTCTCCCGTAAACATCTCCATATCTTTGAATCACCATAACTTCGCGATTACTCAACCAAATCGAGTGAAATCGGTGGCATTACATCGGCAATGAAGCAAGGATTAAGTGCCCGGCTGTTACTCATCGTTAAACCCCCAGAAACGGTCGCAATAACCCCAAATCCGAAAATTGTGTTTCAAGCCATAACTTGGCCGTTTCTAATCTCCTCCGATCGTGCGAGCGCTTGAAGTGTGCGTATTGACTCCCTCTATCCCGTGCTCACTTGCTCCCAGCGATTTCTCATCTCCTTTCTCACCAAATCAACCAAAATCCAGAGTTTGTCACCGTTCGTGGACATCACCATGTCATCTCTCAAACCGGTGAGTCTTTTTGAAATCCGACCGCATCATCTTGTTCGCCTTGTTGAGAGGAACATAAGCCCTCAAGAAATTTTAGGTTTTGTCAAGAATTGAGTCCGAATTTTGTGTTTGTTCTTCATCGTTGGAGCTCAGTTCATCGTCGATTTCTCCCAATCCGAAAAATCAATCTTCCCCGAGCAGACTGCGCTCCAACGGCAGAAAACTTCGTCACACGTTCCCCGTTGATCTAAAGGTAAAACTCAGATCTGTTCATGTCATATTGTGCCAAATGATCCCAGATAGCTCTCTATAAAATTTAGTTAGGTTTCATATATTACTTTAATAGTTATGACCTTTGATCTTTTGGCTTCGACACCCGTTCATCGGTAGTTTGCGACATGTCTGTTGGGTTGCCGCAAAATCCAGCTATACCGTTTAGTTTGTGTCGCCACATTCTACGTGGTGCTCACTTCCCCTTTGCTGTTCCATCCTCTGAAAATTTTAATATTCGTCAGCCGCCAAGGTTACCGCCATCGCTAACGCTGACCTCCGCCGACCAAGGCCATCATCCCGCCATCGCTGGTTGTTTCTTCTCTGTCTCTCTCACGTAGCCAAGACACCAAGCCGAAGAAATGCATGAAGAATACACATATATATGATGAATAGTACCATGCATGCATTCAGCCGAATCGTTAGTTGTACATGAATTTTTCCAAAATCGTGAAATTTGTTATTTTCATTACAAAATCGTTATAAGTCCAAACTGCATACGACAAATTTTGTAAATGGGTAAAAATCAATACCTAGCTACGTTAATTTTACTGAAATTTTATAAATCAATTTATACTATTAAAATATTCACGTAAAGTCCAAACTTACAAATTTTGTAGCTCTTAAACTATAAGTCCAAAAATGTCAAAATAAATTTTATAAATCTTAGAAAATGCTAAATTAAATATCTAGAAGTTTTTATAAAGTTATGAATTAGTTTGATTTCTGGCATTTTCTAAATGTGTGTTTGTACGTTGTTTTGCGTGTTTATTTGGTTATTTATCTGTTACGCTTAGACGTCGAGCTGTGTGAGGACGCGGATTTCAAGGATCAAGCTCCAAACCAAGACCTAGACCAAGACTCACTGCTTTACGAAGGCAAGTTGTGCTTTGACCATTTTGATCCTATGCTTCCAAAATTACTTTGTTTTAAATTATGCATGCTAATTTGTTTACAATGTCTTCAAATAGTTTGGGAAATAGCTAAAACACCACTTGTTAATGTCCCGTTGTCCCTAATAATTGTATGCCATGAAAACCTTTGTCCCCCTAGATTGGGTTATATTATGTGGTTGATATAATACACCACTGTGGAAAAATTAGAGCACGGTAGTTCTGCTTAGCCATGCAAAACGTTTCATTAACACAATTCTTGTGAGAAAAATAGAATATTAACTACTGAGCTATGGAACAAATTTTGGAAAGTGTGACATGTGTCTTGATTCTGTTGATGGCATGTGGTGCGTGTAACGAACCGGGGTGATAAAATGGTTTAGACTAGGGCATGTGGCAAGATGTTACGTGGTGGGCCAGATGTGGCACCAAGGCATCGCATTTGGTTTTTATGACATGTTGACATCATGAATTTTTGGTTAGTCTTGCCTCGGTCAATTAAGGATTTAACCTTGCAAGAATTTGAACTGAGCTAACCATACAACCACAAGTTCCGGAATGGGACGGACCTAACGGAGTAAATTGTGAAATCTATTCTTCGGTACTGTTGTGGTGGTGTGAGTTCCGGGTGTACGGGTGAAAACTCACATGGCGCAAGGGGGGGCCTGTTGTGGAGGTGTATCCCTTCAGTGTTGAAACCTTAGCGGACAGTACTAGGTTTAGACGTATCTTTGGAAAGGCTTTGTTACGGTTACTCGCCTTTGTGGTGTTTGACTGTATCTTGTGGGTAAAGTGTATAACCTCTGCAGAGTATACAAACTATTCGAATAGCCGTGTCCACAGTATTGGACATTGCTCGGGGATTACAGTCTGAAAGACCATGTGGAGGTCTATCCTTGTGTGTGATGAGTAATTGACAAGATTTGAGATTGGATTGATTTGAAATTGAGTTTGATTTGAATTGGATCTTCAAATTGAAGCAATTTGAGTGTAGCTTGCTTTTCCTAGTGCTACCGCCTAGGGCGTGAGTACCGGACCATTGAGCATAATTATGATTGATTAATGATTTTGTTTGACGAATGCACTCATGTGAGTGGTTGCATGGATTGACTTTGAGTCAAGTCGTGGACTTGTGCTCGGATCGTTGTTTGTTTATTCGCAGTGCGTGTGTTGCTCGAGGGCTTAACGTGGTCGATGACGGACCGAACTAGGTTCATGGAGGAATTGAGGTTCGGACTAGGTTCGTGGAGGAATCGAGGTCCCGGTGGTCGAGGATGTCATGCGGGGCGCTCGGCTAGAGAACATGCACATGGAGGCTGGTTAGTCACGTGTGTGCGGCGGGGTGGACGTCTGCGTGCAAAAGCTGTATTGGGCCATGTTAAAAGTGGAATTGTATACAAACTGTATTGGGCCATGTTGGGGCCAAGTGGAGTTGTATACGAATTCTTTATGGTTGCTCAGTATAAATAGGGGGAGGTGTCTCCTGTTTATGAGAGCAAGGAATTAGGGTTTGTACTCTTTTATGTTGGAGTATTGTTAGACAAAAGAAATAGAGTTTTTTTTGGCGGCTGGCTCGGCCGTTTTTCATACGACAGCTTTTTGGTGCGGCGGCTGGAAGCTTGCCATTTTTGATGCGTCAATAATTTTGGCCAGCGGCAGTACATCGACTTCTTCTAGCGTGGCGACTTGATTCGAGCGTCTCGGCGGATGAGTACCTGCGGCCGGCGGCGTGAAGAAAAAATACGCGCCTTGCTCCTGGCGTCTGGTCCCTGAACGGCATTCTCGTGAGTTCTTTGCAACTAGAAAGCGAGAGCTGCTGGCGGCTGGATAGGTCCTGCGACAAGGAGGCGTCTTGCATGCACATACTTGTGACTTATTGTTTCTTGCATGCACGAGACGTCCTGGCCGATGACTAGAAGCTGCGCCAAAAGTTCCTGCTGGCGACTAGAAGATTAGTTTTGGCCTTCTGGTTCCGCTTGCATGCATGGCGTGAGGAAAAATCAGGGACTTTTCTTGGTGGCTGGGAGGTCGTGCGGCAACTAAGCCTCGAGAAATAGAAGGGCGACTAGCAGTTGGACTCCCGGCGTCCAGATTGTTCTTCGTTGCAGTCATTGTGTTTTTTTGCATGCGTGAGATGCGGGCAACGAGTAAAAGGTTGCATGCATGCATGTTTTTTGTGACAAGATAATTTCTAGCACCGAGACCTCCTGAGCACATGCGGCTGGACTTCCCCGTGCTTGGTGATCTTCTGGCGGCTAGAGACCTTCTGGTGGCTTGAGAAGAACTTCTGCATCAATATACTTTGTGATCAACACATCTTGGTAATCTCATTCTTTGTTTATATGCATGTTTCCCTCTTAGATTGATCCATAATTTCATTATAATAATTTTGGTTTGATCAGTTCAAAAACTGTCTAGGGCATCTAGTAATTGATCTTAAAAGTTTGATTGGTTAATTCCTTGTAGATTTTGTTTAATCTCATAATTAGGGTTTGATCTATTCTCGTCATTATTTGATACAGTCAACTTGCAAAGGTCATAACTCTAGATCCGTATATCCGATTGAGGTGATTCTTGTTGCGTTAGTTTTGGATTTGAATCTAGTTTATACAGTTAAAATTTCACATCAATCTGATGGTTGGATCTTCAGAAATTATGGTTTTAGTGAACCTCTATTAATCTGTTTTTTGTTGAAACCGAGAGCAATATTTCATAATTAATTTAGGGGGTTTTGTGAATCAAGAAAATTTTGATTTTATCTTCCGCTCAATCATTCACCCCCCTCTGATTGTCGCCATCCGATCCTACACAGTCAAGGGTTAGACTTTATTAAAAATGTGGTTGGGTTAAAAGATGAAGTTGATGGAAGTATGGATTAGGATGTGGAAATGCTTTTACTTAACTTTTGGAAAAGTTATTGTTAATTCTACTTGTTTTTACTGCTTTCGAATCTACTTATGATCCTTGTTAAATGCGGTTTATTGCAAATTAACCTTTAAGCCATTCCATTGGAATAAGCCTGGCATGTAGCATATTAGGTTGCATTCTGTGCATAGCTTGTTGAGTACCAATGTACTCACCCCTCCATAATCACAACATCAGAAGATGAAGAACCGCAAGCGTTTGAGGAGGATAAGAATGACGACCTGGCTAACTAGAGGAAAGGCTCACCGCTTGCTCAGTAGTAAACCGAGGCGCCATGAATAATTTTATAATTCCGCGGCTGTTATTTGTTTACTCTGAACTCAGCCCTGCGTGGCTTAGGGCATGTTTGTTTCAGCTTTGGATTCTCTAAAAGCTGATTGTGGATTGTGGTTGTAGAGAAGCTGATTCTCTAAAAGCTGAAATCCAAAAGCACATATGAAGTGGATTGTGGATTCTAGTGTATATGAATGGGCTGGATTGTGAGAATCAGATTCTAGAATCTGGCTGTTTGTTTCTGATTCTACTTTTAGGGCCAGAATATTGTAAGGCTGACCTTAAGGTTTTAACAGTTTAATTTGAATTAAATACATTATTGTTATTATTTCTGCTGTGTATGTGTGATGGTATTCATCTTTGTTGTATCTATGAGCACCAGCGTGATCGTGGACTGGTGTATCACACAGAGTGTTCGGAATTCAAATTCTGGGCGCGACAGAAGGTGGTATCAGAGCCATACTGACTGTAGGTCTTGACCTAGATAGATTGGCCGTTCTTTAGAAACTTCAAAATTATTTTCTAAAAGAAAATTTTAACTTGAAAGAATGATAAGTTCTCTACTTGTATTATTCTTCTATTCTTTTCTCCTTGCTGAAAATTTCTATCTTTCCCCGTTGTTTTAAATGAAGATCTTATCTGAGTTGTTCCAAATAGTTATCGTTGTTTCACACTTAAGGAGAAAGCACTAGGTGTCGTTGCCAATCCTGAAGATCGTGAAGACAGGAATCATCGAACGCAAGAAGAGTGGATCGATGGAGTGTTCCAGAAGCTAGAAGAGCCAGTGTTTTAGTATCCAGTTGAGACTCATGTGTGGGATTCGTGTTTCTTAAGATAGGAGTGTCGCCCATGTAGACAGTAGATTTGTTTGTATAGGTTGAATCGGTTCTTACTTGATTGCTGTGTGGGCAGTATGTGTTGCAGAGCTTTTAGGCTTATGTAAGAAACCATACCAAGTTATAACTATTGATTGCTTAAGTTGTTGGGTTAAACCTAACTCCCCGATACTAGGATATCTGTTTCTTACCTATGATGTTTTCCTCTTTCCTATAAACCTTGTTGTTCTTCAGATGGTGAATACGCGAGGAAACAATGCCAGCGGAAGTGGAGTCCGTGCGAACAGGAACATCAATGAAGAAGCTCCCTCACAAGGACCGCCGCTAGTTGATATGCAGAATTTGGGAGCGTTCCTCGCAGCCCAAACCCAACTGATGCAAATGATGATGCATCAGATACAGCAGATGCAAAATCAAGCTGCCGCCGCCAATGTTAATAACAACCCGAATGCGCATCATGGAAACCAGTTCCAGTCCAGACTTTCGGACTTCATGAGGACTAGGCCACCAATATTCTCGGGAAATGCTAACCCAATAGAGGCCGACGACTGGCTACGGACCATAGAAAGGAAGTTGCACATATCCCAGTGTGCACCCAATGAGAAGGTCCTGTACGCCTCCCATCAACTTGAAGGGACTGCAACGGAATGGTGGGAAAACTACTGTGCATGCCACGAGAATCCCCAGGAGATCACCTGGGAGGAATTTACTATTGCCTTTCGCCAGTATCACGTACCGGAGGGTAGATGGAACTCAAAAAAGAAGAGTTCAGATCTTTGAAGTAGGGAGGCCAGTCAGTGGCCGATTACCTCAATCAATTCACTCAATTGGCTCGCTATGCGCCAAAAGATGTAGCAACGGACAAGGCGAGACAGTCCCGATTCATGGAGGGACTGAACTCTGAGCTTCAAGTGGGACTGATCACCCACACGTTCCCAAACTTTCAAGAGCTTGTCAATAAGGCGCTCATTCTTGAAGATAAATGCAAAGAAATAGGAGAGGACCGCAAGCGCCGAATGTCTAGCCAAGGGGGACGTCCGAATCAGGTGAGGCTGAGAGTCAATCCTTAGCAATTTGCGAGGTTCAAGCCACAAATGACCAACCAGAGGACAATTTCTGCACCAGGATCATCAAGTCAGGGATTCAGAATGCCTACTCAAGGGAATAACCCGCAGAGAACCAATCAGCAAAGTCCAGTGAGGCGTTGCTTCAGTTGTAATGAACCAGGGCATTTCTCCAACCAGTGCCCAAAGAGAGGAAATGTGACCCCAGTTCGCTTTAATCTAGGGCCAACGCCAACAAAGATGCCAACACCAGTTGCAAGTCGTGGAGGTGGCCAAACCAGAGCTGCGCCATCAACAGTTGTTAGAGGTCGAGTAAACCACATCACGACCGCTGAAGCTCAAGATGCAGCGGACGTCGTACTGGGTAAGTTTTTGGTTAACTCAGTACATGCAATTGTTTTATTTGACTTAGGAGCTTCACATTCATTTATTTCTCAAAAGTTTGCTTTAGGGAATGGGATGAAAGTGGTAAAACTAAAGTGCACATTATTAGTACAATCACCTGGGTCTGAACTTCAATCAAATTTAGGATGCTTGGGAGTTAAGCTGGTCATTAATGAGGTAGTGTTCCTAGCAAACCAGATAGTGCTAGATACTCAAACCCTGGACGTAATCCTTGGGATGGATTGGTTGACCAAGCACAAAGCCGTATTGGATTATGGCCACTGAGTAGTGTCTATAGAGAACCAAAACGGAGAAAAAGTGGAATTTAAAGCAACCACAATCCGAGATGGAAAACTATTAGTCAACAAAGATGGAGACCGGCTACCAGAAGATGTGCGTTGATAAAGAGTACCCGGATGTCTTTCCAAGACTTGCCAGGAATGCCACCAGATAGGGAGATTGAGTTCGTCATCGAGCTAGTGCCTGGAACCGCTCCTATTGCAAAGAGGCCCTATCGGATGTCTACTGAGGAGTTGGTAGAGATGAAGAAACAGAACGAGGAGCTGATGGAGAAAGGATTTATCAGACCAAGTTCATCACCATGGGGAGCACCGGTGTTGTTTGTTAAGAAGAAAGATGGAAGTTTTAGAATATGTATAGATTATCGTGCACTCAATGAGGTGACGATAAAGAATAAATATCCTTTGCCCAGGATAGATGATCTTTTTGATCAATTAAGAGGAGCGGGAGTCTTCTCTAAGATAGACCTTCGATCCGGATACCATCAGTTAAAAATTCGGACCGAGGACATACCAAAGACAGCTTTTTCGTCAAGGTATGGGCATTATGAATTCACGGTCATGTCTTTTGGATTGACTAATGCCCTAGCTTATTTCATGAATATGATGAACAAAGTATTCATGGAATACTTGGACAGGTTTGTTGTTGTTTTCATTGATGACATACTGGTCTACTCGAAAACAGAAGAAGAGCACACAGAACATCCAAGGATGGTTTTGGAAAAGTTAAGAGAAAACCAATTATATGCAAAATTTAGCAAATGTGACTTCTAGAAAAAGAAGGTAGAGTTCCTGGGTCATGTAATGACTGCCGAAGGAGTAGCTATCGATCCGAAGAAAGTGGAGGCAGTGTTACATTGGGAGCAACCAAAGTTAGTTACCCAGATTAGAAGCTTTCTCGGAATGGCGGGATATTACCGTCGGTTCATTGAGGGTTTTTCATCAATTACAAGACCTCTTACACAATTGTTGAAAAAGGAGAAAAAGTTTGTATGGATGCTAGAGTGCGAGAAGAGTTTCCAGGAACTGAAGAAATGTCTAACTTCGACACCTATCTTGGTGTTGCTGAATGTTAAGGACAGCTTTGATATATACTATGATGCTTCGCGTCAGGGACTTGGATGTGTTCTGATGCAAAACGGCAAAGTAGTGGCTTATGTGTCAAGGCAGCTAAGGCCACATGAGCAGAATTACCCAACTCATGACCTAGAGTTAGCTACTATAGTGCACGCCCTTAAAATATGGCGCCACTATCTCATCGGAAACCGATGTGAAATATATACTGACCACAAAAGTTTAAAGTATATATTCACTCAATCGGATCTTAACATGAGGCAAAGAAGATGGTTGGAGTTAATCAAGGATTATAACATCGGAATCCACTACCATCCAGGAAAAGCAAATGTGGTGGCTGATGCTTTGAGTCGGAAAAGCCATAGCTTGAATTTGGTGGTTGCGTAAAACCGCTTGATTTGTGTAAAGAGCTTCGGTTAAGATTGGAGGTCGTTACCTAGAGGACATTTGGCTACCATGGAAGTAAAGCCGACCCTAAAAGAGCAGATCAGGAAGGTCAAAAGGATGATGATAAGATTCATAGGATCAAATCCAAGATGGACGAAGGCTTAGCCAAGGACTTTAGAGTAGATGAGCAGGTACCTTGTGGATGAAAAATAGAATCAGATACCTCATAAACCTGAATTGAAGCAGCTTGATACTTGAGAAAGCACATGATTCCAAGTACTCAATTCATCCAGAAGTGCAAAATGTACCAAGACCTCAAGGAAAGATTCGGTGGCCAAACATGAAATGAGAAGTTGCTTAACACGCCGTGATTATGTGATATATGTCAAAGAGTAAAGGCAATGCATCGAGGCCAGCAGGATCAAGGTAACCTCTCGAAAGTACTCAGTGGAAGTGGGAGGAAATCGTGTGGATTTCATTACGGTTTACCCAGAACTCAACAAGGATTTGATTCAATATGGGTGATAGCTGATCGCCTAACCAAAGTCGCCCACTTTATTCCGGTGAAAACCACTTACACCGGAGATCGCCTAGCTGAGTTATATATGGCCAAAATTGTGTGCTTGCATGGTGTACCAAAGAAGATAGTATCGGATCGAGGTACTCAATTTACCTCAAGATTTTGGAATAAGTTGCATACGGCAATGGGCACCCGTTTGAATTTCAGTACGGCATATCATCCGCAAACAGATAGTCAGACTGAAAGAGTGAACCAGATACTCGAGGATATGCTAAGAGCTTGCGCTTTGTCATATGCAACCTCGTGGGACAAATGTTGATGCGCACGGTGGCCCGATCTTCCGACAGGTAGAGGTAAGTCGATTGGTGGAGACTCAACGTTGACGATCCGGCTTTCGATCAGAACCGATCCGAACCCAGCAATCGCTACACCACAGCTCCGTTGGTTATCAACCTTGCACAAACACGGTTGACCTCGCCAAGAAGGCTTATCCCTGCATGCGAATCAAGAACACAAGCAAAAATGTAGAAGAAGCAATCTGAAATTGCAAATTATATTAAGCACACGAGTTGGGGTTCCACAAACCGATGAACGGCGACACTTTTCAAAGATAGAATTGATCTAAGCAAAACCCAAGTCCTAGTGAGGGTTTGGGTGGTAATTTATACTAGGGGAGCAAGAGGGGGTCGTCCATAGCATTGGAGATCTAATACAACTCAAATTAAAAACACCAAGCCTACTTTGACTAGAGTTTGACTCGGACTAAAAAAGCAATGTTTGGTTTTTGGCAGTTTTCGGACGCATCTGAAGGAATTTTGAGGTGAGGCCAGATTGTTTGGAAAGTAGACTCTGAGATATTTCAAACGTGTACTCATGGGTCTCCAGAACCCTCCGGAATCAAAAGTTATGGCACTTTAAAGTCAGTGTTGTTGCTGAGGCCGAACTGGACTCGAACTCGGACTGAAAAAGTGTTCTGGATTGTTTTGCTTATTTCTGTTGACTCCAAAGTCTAATTGATCTGAAACTAGTGCTATTGGAAAGATTATCTCCTTAGCTTTTGATACATATGTGGATCATTGAAATCGGAGTCCGTTTGTGGCTTGGGTGATGATTTTAGTGAACACTGCTCCTGGTGGCCGAGGTAGTCGACTCCGAGTTGAATTGGGACTCCGACTCTGAGATGAATTGGGACTCCAACTTGACTTGGACGTCCTCCTTGCCTCCCTCCTAGCCCTTGCTAGTTCCCAAGGCCTTCATGATCCTCTCCAAAGTTCCTAAGTACAATATAATCAATAATATCATTAGGTAGCATACCATCCTCACAAGTATATACACAGGCACTTAGGAACGAGCTCACCGTTGATTCAATTGTCGTGCTCGTGCTCTTGTGATGGGTCCTTGCATCACAACCGGAGAAGTCTCGGCGATGCATAGGAGTGATGTCCTCATCATCCTCCCCTCTTGAAGTGGAGTCGCCCTTACTCAAGCTCATCTTCTTCTCCCATGAACGGTTTCAAATCTTGGTGGTGGAGGTACCGCCTCGGTTTGGCCATCGGTTTGGGGATGACATGTTGTTGAAAACAACAGCTTGGTCCCCAATTTATTCCATAGAGTTCTCCAAAAGTGGCTCAAAAACTTGGCATCACGATCTGAAACAATAGTAGAAGGCATACCATGCAAGCGAACGATTCTTGAAAGAAAATGTTAGCAATGTTAACAGCATCGTCGCTCTTATGACAAGGAATAAAGTGAGCCATCTTAGAAAATCTATCAACCACCACAAAAATACTATCCCTCCCCCTCTTGATCCTAGGCAGTCCTAAAACAAAGTCCATAGATATATCCTCCCATGGAGTGCTAGGAACAGGAAGAGGCATATATAAACTATGTGGATTCAATCGTGACTTAGCCTTTTGACATGTAGTGCAGTGGGATACAAACCTCTCAATGTCTTGCCTCATCTTCGGCCAAAAGAAGTGAGCGGACAGCACGGCCTCTGTCTTCTTGGCACCAAAATGACCCATCAAACCTCCTCCATGAGCTTCCTGTATCAAAAGAAAACAAACGTATCCAACTGGAACGCATAGGCGGTTAGCTCTAAACAGAAATCCATCATTTATCACATATTTGTCCCATGTTCTTCCCTCTTTGCAATGCAGGAAAAGGTTAGTGACAGCAGGAGGCGAAGTACTGGCATATCATCCAATGAAAACAAAGCATCTTTGCATATCAAAGCATAGCACGGTGCATCATTCTCATTAATTTCAGCAAGGTCACATTTTGTAGCAAGCATAACACCACCCTTCAATTTAATTCTCTCGGACCTAGAACTATGTTCTTTCTTATCTTTCTTAGGTGGGAAAACATTTTTAACCACTTGCTGATTTTCAAATTCTAGCGCACTCTCTTTTCTCTCATTTTCAGCTCTCTCTTTGTCACATTGCACAATTTCAGCAGGAGTCATAGGAAGCAAAGTGATTTTCTTCCCCTTGTGCCTAAGAGTGTATTTGTTACTTCTACCGTGATGAATTGCATCAAGATCAAATTCCCATGGACGGCCTAACAAAAGGGAACATGCTTGCATAGGCACTACATCAAAATCAAGAAAATCATGGTATGTTCCAATGGAAAATTGCACTCTCGCAGCTTTGTGTTACCTTCACCTTATCACTGTTATTGAACCATTGAATATGGTAGGGATGAGGTGTGCACATGTGGGCAAGCAAAGCTTCTCCACTAAATCTGAACTCACCAAGTTATTGTAGCTCCCACCATCAATTATGACACAAACACGACGATCCTTGGACGATGAGGTACATCTGAAACAAATTATGGCGTTGTAACTTGTCCGCTTGCTCCATTTGAGCACTCAACACTCGTTGCACAATGATTGTCCTATAATTCTTGGTGGCAAGGTCCCTAAAATCTCTCATCATCGCTGCCTGCATCTCATGGTCATCCTCATTATCTCGCAAGGTTAGCTACAAGAGCATATTCATCCTCAACATCACTAGCACTCATATACCCACCGCCGACGATCGGGATCGCCTCGACCGCAAAAGTGAAGAGGGTGTTAGTGTGTAAGGGACCCAATTCGGACCTTGCTCACCGGAGGTTTGCGCTTTGCGGCAGAGGTCGGAGGAAGACTGACGAGAGCGACACAACGAAAGTTATCTTGGTTCGAGCCCCGGGTGGGTAATAGCTCTACGCCCGCCTCTCCGGAGGCGAGGAATTCACTAATTGTGCGTATAAAGAGATGATTACAGCTTGAGCCCGAGTGCTCTGCTGGTGTTTACTGGTCTATCGCTCATGAGTCCTCAGGTATACATGCCTTGCGAGGCCTTATATCCTTCCTAACGCTCCTAGAAACGGCCGAGAGATTCCGGAGATCATGGCCTCGCACGCCTTTGAAGATGGTCAGAATCGCCTCGATTAAGCCGCCCACGTCAGCCTTGACTCCTGCATTCTTGGATCTGGTAACCGCCGCGGGGCGCGTGCTCTGATCCCAAGCAAGTCCTCTCGAGCTGGAGTCGAATGCTTGCCCCCGATCATGAGGTCTTCACGCTCCCAAGCCCTAGGTCGTGAGGGAGTCCGCGCAACCTAGGTCTTGGTCGGCGACGCCACTCCCGAGCTCGAGCTTGGGCCCCCCGTTGACTGTAAGTTTGACTTTGTCGGAAGTTTCTTCACCCTCGTCGGCAGCCCCGAGGCTCAAGGTCGAACAAGGTGCTCTGGACGACTCGAGCCTCCTGCCTTGGACGGAAGAACGATCTTCCGCTTCCCAGGGCCCAAGGTCGAGGTCGAGCTGAGACCGTAAAAGGGCTCCGGCGATGGACACTGCAATCCCGGGTGTACTCAGCAGGACCACCAAGAGTTGTTCGACATAAAGGAGGAGAATGCTGCCGTTGTTTGGGTCGAACAAGAGGCGAAAAAAGACGGGCAAGAGACCGCCTCAGATGATAGAGTCGACGACCGGACTCCAAGGAAGCCAGACGTCGAGTGGGGCGACCGTGTTGCGGCTGCCTTCTCTCATGGTCGAGCCCCGAGTTTGTCGGGCTTCTGAGCATCTTCTTCTTTGGCATCTTCTTTCCTTCTGCAAAGAAGTTGACGTCTTTGGGCGCCGCTGGAGGAGTCGTCCTTGGGGACCTGGGGTTCCAGCTTCAGACCAATGACTGGAGCCATCAGGGCCTAGGGACCCCAAGCTCGGGTATCCGACGAAGGGCGCCGCCACACCTCGGGACACCGAGATACCGCCACCCTTTGCGAGACAAAGGTCGGTGACCTGTACCTATCTTTCTTTCTCGCCAGTAGTTTTTATTGCCTTTAGCTTTATAGTCTTTTCTTCATCGTGAGACCTTGAGCCCCGAAGCTCAATGCTCGCCCATTCTGACAACGCCCGTTGCCGAGGATGAGCCCGAGTCCGAAGAGGAGGGGGGCACCTTTGGGATGGTGCCGCGTCGTTCATCGGGCCAGGGCCGCATCCATGCGGGCCCGAGCCGGGTCGCGGTCGGCGAGTCCGTCCAAGGTGTCGATGACCCACCGCGACGAAACCTTGCGAACGGCCGATGAAGACGAAATCAATGACGCCGGGCCACCGAGGCCGCGCCTCCCCGCCAAGGCCTCCTCCAAGATGGCACCCATGGCGCCCAGGCCGCAGAGCAGGCCGCCCAGGCGCTACCGCCATGGTCGCCCCAACTGTGGAGATCGGAGCGACCACCATGGAGGTCGACCGCGATCCGGCTAAGGTCGGTCTTGGAGGTCTTGATGAAGATCCGGCCCGAGGTCTCCGTGGGGAAGAAAAGCTGAGAATACTCCAGTCATGGTGGAGTGTGCGTGATTAGCCAGAGCGTTCCGAGGTCGAGCAAACCAAGGTGGAAAAGCTGAAGAGGACGGTTGTGAACCACCCTGCCGAGCTCGAGGCCAGAGCTAAGGAGCTCGAGCGACCAAAGCAGCGAAGAGTGCCCTGGCCCAACTCCAAGACGAGCGCCACCGTGCCTCGATTCGGCTAACGGCCCTTCGACCTGTGGTGAGCTACCGACCTTAGGGCTGTGCCCGCTAACGTGAGCGAGAGAAACTTGCTCGAAATACGGCTGATCTATAGATAAGGTTAGCAAAGCACAAGTTGCACATAGAGCTTTGTAAGACAAAAGGTTAACAGAACGAAGCTATCTTTGCGTGAAATGAATTGTGTCGAGACGGTTGTTCTCACCATTTAGGACAAAAGTTTTCATTGTGTACTTAGCCTTTCTTTGAGGGAGTATACCTTGCTCAAATTTCTGGCTAAGGTCGAGCGGCCAACTGACCTTGGCGCAAACACATAGACCTCCAAACCTTTGTCTTGAAGATCGAGAAAACTTCGCCTCGAAGTTTACCAAGTACAAATTAATAGAGATCCATAGGGTAAAGCTTAGACCCAAAGATGTTAAGGCCGCTTCGAGAGACTTTCGAGTCCCGACCACGACCATGTGCTCTGTTGCTTGGTACCGAATGCGGCTTGATTCAACCCCGACGTTGGGGGAGCTTGAGTCTTGAAGAGATTCGGCATTATGAGTAGCTCGACCACTGGGGTGATTTTAAGCTCGTGACATCTGTGGCCAAGACCAAGAGCACCAGACGCGAGTTCGATTCATAGAAATCTCAAACCCAAACCAACACGAAAAGATTAACAGTAAAAGAATACCAAGACCAACATAATGATTGAATAATGGCTATATTGAAATTGAGGATAAAGGTGTTACACATAGAGTTTTCGAAGTTGGTCAATATTCCACGAGCAAGAGAGCTCTCTGCCATCGGGCATCGCTAGCCGGTAAGCCCCCGTTGTAGGATCGAGGATGCGCCTAGAGGGGGGGTGAATAGGCATTTTAAGAAATTATTCGCTCACTAAAATCGATCGCTCTAATACACCCCTAAGTCAAAACCTAATCAAAGATATATGCGGAAGCGATAAATAGGTTTTGACAATTAAAGCCTAAATCAACTAGGCTCACTAGTGCACTTAACTAAATTATGTCTCTACACAAGAATTGCTATATTGAACAACTAATTAATACTAAGCAATTCTAGATACTATCAAGTAATTGAACAACATACAATAAATGTAAATACTTGAAAGTAAAAGAGACAAGAGGCAAACGATGTTTTTCCGTAGTGTTCAGAGACTTGCCGGTCTCCCCTAGTCCACGTTGAGGCAAGCCCACACTTGGACCGGCTCCCGCTCGAGCACCCGCCTCTTTCCACTAGTTGTGGTTTTTCACGCTTGTAGGCTCAACCCGAACCTTCACAAACTTCGCCGGGGCTTCTCACAACCTTGAGAGTTCCCACCACGACGCCCACGCCGGCCCAGTGAGTCGGCAACCTCCAAGAGCAACATGCCCTCCTCCGCTTGAACTTCACCAAGCACAACGAATCGCGCCGGTGATCACCAAGTGCAACACATGCACAAGGACCTCACTCAAGTGCAACACATGCACAAGAGCCTCTCAACCCACTCCTAATTGCAACACATGCAATTAGTTCACTCTTAGCTCAAGAACCAAATGTGAGTGTGAAACACATGCAACACTTCACCCAAACGCTCAATAACACCAAAGAACACCGCCCTAAGCCCCCATAGGGGTATTTATTGCCCCACACTAAAACTAGCCGCTTGGGGCAAAAGCAGGCAAAACCGAAAATCCCGGCCCAACGGACTCACCCGGTCCGACCAAGCTCACAGGCAACGGTCGGAAAACCGACCAGTTAAGACGCTCTACGGCATCGCACCGCCCAGTCCGCACCACTCGGCCGGTCGCGACCGACCTGGCCGTCGCATCGCCCAAGAAAAACCACCGCAACAAGCGCACTCTTCTCGAATAACGCATCAAGATTTCGGGCGGGTTGCACTCAAGATCCCAGTCAAGACGCCAGGCCAGTCCAACCAACCAACACAAAACGCCCGGGTTTTCGCAAACTTTTCTCCTAATATCCAAATGCTATTCTTTGAGCCTCAAGGATGATCAACACATGATCATTTACCCGCAAAACACATTTGCACCAATTTAACCCATGCTCAAAGAATTTAACTCAAATTTCGAAAACACATTTTCGCAATGACTCAAGAACTATTTGCAAATCGATTAAGCAAATCAAACTCGAAGTTTATGAGATTAATTCCCCTAGCCATGAAGGTCAACACGAGACCCAAATAACTTGCCAACACCCGTTGCAAGCCCTATTCACATGCTCGAATTCGGACTCATAAACCTCGGTTTATTCGCACAACGAACTTGCAAACAACACAATAAACACATTTCATGCTTGAGCACTACTCTTTGCAACACATGCAAAAGTCTAGCTCCAAGCAACATCAATCAAGATGCATGAACTCTCTAATTGCAACATATGCAATCCTCTAGTTCCATGCAATACCAAAACCAAACATCAACTAAAACCAAATCACACGTATGAGCTCTTTACTCGCAACACATGCAAGCCTCTAGCTCCATACAAATCACACAAACATCAAATCGCTTGAGCTCTCTCCCTTTTGCAACACATGCAAAACTTAGCTCCAAGCAACCACACGGTTTTTAGAAAGATTGTTTTATAAACCAAAGCATGAAGCTTCAACATTTGCAACACATGCAAAATGAACATCACAAGAAAAGCCAACGATATTGCTTATCCTATTTGCAACACATGCAAATCAAAGCATAATGCGAAACCAAATGCATATACTCTTTTATCTTTTACAACACATGCAAATCGAGCATAATGCAAAATAATTCAGCATAGGCTTAACACATTTGCAACACATGCCAAATGGTTAACCCATATGCAAAAACCAAATCAAATAAGATTTGAGCTTGAGTGAACGCGGGATTGAGATCATCAACACATGATGAAGCTCAAACGAAGGGAACGACCCCTCTTAATAGTATGGCGATAAATACTAGACTCAAAGACTAGAAAGTCCTTAGCCTATCTATTATACCTTCGCCGCCCGCAAGCAATCCCCTTTGGGGTCTTTATGATCTTCGTGATATTTGCTCCTCTCGGGATCATCACTCGACTCCTCTTTATCTTCGGGATCTACTCTTGACGCCCATCACCACATGATGTCATCATTGTCCCGTTCTCAATTATCATTGGACTTAACCTAACTCAAACACAACTCATAAAATAGTGTCGGGGGCCGGGCAACCCTTGGTCCGTCAGCACAGTCAACCGGTCCCCTAGCTCGGAAGGCCTCGATCAAAGACTCGGATCAAGCTCGAGGCCGCCGACCTAGGGCGCAGATCTCCCGAGTCTGGGCCCTCACGACCGCTGTTTGGGATGATTCAAGGTCGCGTATGTTCCCTTGATCCCGACACGCCATCACTTGGCGCTTACGAGAACGTGGGATCGTGGAGTAATGCGGTGCCGCGCTGCGGATCGGAATGGTTTCCACCGCCTATCAATGTGCATGAAGGCCACGATCCGAGGAATACTCCGAACGCTGCAAGGAGAATGGGTATAAAACCGAGGCTTTGTAAACACTTAGGGCGTGAGAACCCAGCACACACACCCGGAAGTTCAAGTTTAGACTTAGCATCGTCAAGATTGAGTTGTAACCCTCTCTTGTACTCACAAACATCGTGAACCACCACCGCAAGGTGACCGGAGAGAGCTATTACCTTCTCGGGGCTCGAACCAGATAATCCTCCATCTCGCTCAAGGTCCCTAGCTCAGACCATCGACCTCCTCGACCTCATTCCCCTGTTCGAGCAAAGCGCAGTTGTGGTCCCATTTCTCATTGACCCCTACCTCATTTTCTGCGGTTGGCGATCCCGATCGTCGACAGCTGGCGCCCACCGTGGGGCCCGATTGCTTTGTTCATTCACGGGAAAAACTCCGAGGTCTTAGGAGCATGGCGTTCTCCATCGACGAACACTCTTCGAGCGTGGGATCGGACGCGGAGTCCGGCTCCGCATCCCTGTTTTCGCCTTCCCCACCACCGTGTGAGCAGCACGTCTTCATGGCGACGCCTCGGTGAGGACGCTGCGGCGTGGCGGATCGCGACCCACAAACTCCGAGGATGCTCGCCGAATGGTCCACGTTGCGATCAATCGAGGCCATTACGGCGCTCGACGGAGGACGGGAGAGGCTCCCTCGTGGGTGCGCCGGCATGCTATTGCCCGGATCATGGCTGATCCCGATAGGGCAAAATCGAGCTCTTTGGCCGGGCCTTGGCGAAGAACTCGACCGCGCCGCAATCGAGGCCATTCCTCCAAAGACCGGTCACCGTTCAGGACCCCTTCCCGAGAAGCGGCGACAATTCATCACGCCGTCGAGGGCGCACTCCATCGGCCCGCCGCCGAGGCGAAAGCGCCGTCTCAAGAACACCCTCGGGCAAGACCCGGCAGATACCGGGCGCGAGGTGAGCCACACGAGCTCCACGCCAACTGGCAGCAGGTCACGGGGACTTTCCCCCGACATTCCGCCCAGGCGTCGTCGCGCACAGGACCGCCTGCAATACCTCGTGCGACTCCGTGCTTTCGGCATCATGACCGATCTCGCCGAAGATCGGGTCGTCAAGGGAGCCCGGGCTCGGATTCGTACAGCAGTGGAGATCTCGTTGGCCGCGATCGCTCCCGGCGTACACCCGTCCCGGCCTACGGTTGTGTGGCGTACTCTGACGACCTTCGTCGGCAGTATCTTTGCTCGCTCGGTTTAAACCCGCTTTGATCGAAGGCCGACGAACCAAGAACCCCGACGAAGTTCCTCGTCCATCTACTCGACCGCCATTTTGGCGGCCGGAGGTGACGAGTTGGTCATGGCCAACTATCTCGACCGTTTCGACGGCGGCGCGAACCTCGCTCTTCAACGGTCGGTTCGCCCGGTCGTGGCGCCAACCAGAGCGCCCTCGCTCCAACTTCCGTGAGTATTACGGCGGCCGGGGATGGAGAAGGACTTGGATCGCGTCATCCGAGGCAAGAGCGAGCCTCTTCGTGATTTTGTCGCGGTGGTTCATCCGCACAAGGAACCCGATTCCAAGCATCTCGATGAAGCGAGTTATCAAGGCCTTCAAGTTCGGCGCCACGACGGCGCCTTAATCGAAGACCTCGAGATCACGACAAGGCTCGGCGTCAACAAATTGTTTCGCATGGCGAATCCAGATGCCTGCGAGCGACGACGCCGTCGGCGTCATTGGAGCGCGATTCGACCAAGGTAAGCAGTGTCGAGCCACTCTGAGGCTGGCCCGTCCAACTCAAGGGCGCCGACCAAGACACCGCACCAAGAAGCGGAGCGTGACCGCAGGACGGCGGAGGTCACCAGGTCATCGTCTCGGCGGACTGACGGCGTGAGGTCCTTGAGGTCCCGGATCGACTGGGGCGGGACCCGACCTCGTCAAGGTCGACCTCGATCCCGCCCGAGCCACAGGCCAGCCCGAGAAGAGAGGCCGGCACGGACCTCGGAGGACCGACCTTTCGACCACGAGGAGCGAAGGGCGGCCGGGTAACGACGAGGCGAATTTTGCTGTTTCCGCAGGCGGCGGCCACGACTGCTGGTCTGCAGGGCTTGGCGGAAAGCAAAGCCTTCTATGGCGGACGTGGTGAGATGCCGTGCTCCCGGAAGATGACGACCAACCCGAAGGGTGAATGCGGGTCGAGCACGGCGACCTCGACTGGAATTCCAGCAGGCGGCGCCGATTGGCGTTATCTTCGGCGGGCTCGGCGACCTACGATCCGAACCGCGAGATCAAGGTCTTTGCTTTCCGGACCATCTATCGGGTTATATCAGAAAGCCCGTCGGCGGCATTGCAAGTGGGCGGGGCCACCATCACCTTTTCTCCGGAGGATGCCTTACAAGGTATGGCCGAGACTTAAAGACCGCCTTGGTGCGTGACCCTGACCATCAACAACACGTTGGTTTCAGGCGTGTCATGATCGACGCGGCGTGACTCTCTTAATTTGTCTTTGCGGGCGGAAGCTTTTCGGCCGGATGCGATTCCCGGTCAAAGATCAAAAGCATCGCCATCCCTTCTTCCCGAATCGTTCACTGGGCTCGACTACTCCCTTGGGGCGGGTGGTCTTGCCGTCACCTTGGCGGGCTCGGACAACTTCCCCGAAATGATCACCTTTGAGGTGGTCGAGGGCAACCTCCGTCTAGCGCTATTCTCGGAAGGCTGCCTAATCAAGTTTATGGCGGCTAATCATTACGATCATCGGTGCATGAAGCTCCGGGCCCCAACGGCATCGTTCTTTGTGTCGCGGTGACTTGCAGGCGGCACATGGGCTGCAGACCAAGGCCTGGCGCTCGCATGACATCTTTGCCCGGCAAGGTCGAGGTGGCGAAAAAAACGCCCGGCGGCGATCCAACCTAGCGAGGCAACAAAGGCCGTGCGCTTCGAGGAAGGCGACCTGAGCGACACGACTGTGTGTGTCACGTCTCGGCCAAGCTAAGTCCCAAATAGGAACTCGAGCTCGTCACCTTCCTTCGCGCCAACAAAGGTATATTCGCTGGGAGCCTGCGGATATACTGGCGTTCAAGGAGGTGATCGAGCACAAGATTCTGGTCGAGCCGATTCTAGACGCAGGCGTCGAAGCTACGTCGCTTCTCCCGAGAAGGTTGCGGTCATCAAGGAAAATCTTGATAAGCTCCTGAAGGCCGGCTTCATCCGCGAGATCGACTACTCCGAGTGGCTGGCCAACCCGGTCATCGTGCAGAAGAAAGGTGGCAAGTGGAGAATGTGCGTCGACCATACGGGGTTGAACTCGGCCTGCCCGAAGGACAATTTTCCCCTTCCGCGCATCGACCAGATCGTCGACTCCACCGCCAACGCCAAGATGCTAAGCTTCTTGGATGCTTACTCAAGCTACCACGGATCAAGCTGGCGGTCGACGGCGAGAACAAAGCGCCTTCATCACCCGTTCGGCACTTATTGCTACGACCATGTCGTTTGGTGCGCGCAATGCGGGGCAACATTCCAGCGTTTGATGACTAAGACCTTGAGCATGATTAGGCGAAACCTCGAGGTCTCGTAGATGACATCATCGTCAAAAGCCCCTCCGGGAGCGACCACGTCCGTGACCTTGAGGAAACATTTGCAAACTGAACAGGTACAAAATCAAGCTCAACCCGAAGTGTGTGTTTGGCGGCGGCATCGGGGAAGGTCCTTGGATACATGATCGGGGCTCGGGGTTGGTCCAAACCGGAGAAGATCGAAGCCATCGAGAAGATGGAGCCCCGACCTCGATCAAGCAAGTACAAAGCCTCACCGGTCGCATGGCGCCCTCGGCCAGATTCATTTCGAGGCTCGGCGAAGCGAGGTCTCCCATTCTTTAAGACCTGCGCATGCACGAGGGCTTTGAATGGACTCGAAGCTACACAACGATCTTTCGACGAGTGAAGGTATATCTGTCATCCCCACCCTCCTTACAACTCAGCGACTGGCGAGAGGTTCTTTGCTCTATCTTGCAACCCGCCATAAGCCGTGAGTCTTTGTCTAATGCGAGCAGGGGCATAGCAAAGATCAATTTACTATGTCGGCGAGGTCTTACATGGCCCAAAGGGCGTTATCCGCAAGTAAACCTACAGTATGCTCTTCTCATGGCCTCGCGCAAGCTTCGACACTACTTCCGGCGCATTCCGTGGTCGTCCCCAAGCAACTTCCCCTCGGTGACATCTGCGGAATCGAAGCGGCGGACGGATAGATAAATGGGCTATGGGCTGGCGGCGTTTGACATTCGGTCGTGGCCTTAACGACTATCAAGTCACGGTGCTCGCCCGACCGTGGTCGAACAGAGCGTCATGAGCCACCCTACAGGCTCGAGTCGAAGAAGAAAGCCTGGATCATGTTCTTCGACGGCTCGAGGTCCTTCAAGCGCTCGGGGGTGGGATACTTATCCTTACCTACAGGCGTTTCCAGTTGAGGTATGTAGTTCGTTTTGGCTTTCTGCGACCAATAACATGGCGGAATATGAAGCTCTCTTGGCGGGCTTACGAGCACGCAAGTCCTTAGGCGTCTGACGGTTGGTCGTGAAGGAGACTCGGCTCGTCATCAACCGATACAACAAGGACTATCAATGCTCGGGGGATGCAATGGCAAGGTATCTCGCTGAGGTCCGCAAGATGGAGAAATGGTTCCAGAACTTGGAGCTTAGGCATGTCCCTAGGAAGGACAACTCGGTGCCGACTTTCTCTCCAAGCTCGGCTCTTCAGACGAAGAGATACCCCCGACGTCATCCTCGAGGCGCCGGCGGCTCCGTCTATCTCCGATCGATCGGAGGTCGTGCTTGCCGTGGTGGAAGGTATTCCCGCATGGGCCTAGCCCATACGGCTTCACAGCGCGAGGCGACTGCCGCCCGACCCGCTAACGAAGCGAGATTAAGCGTCGAGCAAGCTTGTATAAGCTTCGTGGATGGCAAGCTCTACAGAGCGGAATGTCTCACGGCATCGACTCGGTGCATCTCCGCCTGAGGAGGGTAAAGTACCTACTCAACGACATCCACTCGGTCTCGTAGGCGCACTCTTCAGTCTGGGGCGATGGTCGACAAGGCCTTCCGTCAGGATATTCTTGGCAGCGGCATTACAGGATGCTCGGGATATTGTCCGGACCGCCGAAAGCATGTCGGTTACACGCCGAAAAGGTACACCGGACAGGCCCACGCCCTTGAGACCATTCCGCTTGCACGGCCTTTCTCGACACAGGGGCTCGATATCTCGGCCCCTTTCCCGCAACAGCGGGAGAAAGTTCTGATCGTGGCCATCGACACATTCACCAAATGGATTGAGGTGGCGGGTCTCGACCATCCTTTGCTTTCGGGCCGCTGTTCATTTTTTCCGCTTGTCGTGGTCACCGGTATGGGGTCCCATGCGAATTATCATCGACAATGGTACTCGGTTTACCGATGAATTATTCGAGAATTCTGCGAGGACATGGGCACCAAAGTGTGCTTAACCGGTGGCTCATCCTCAGAGAAACGGAGCGAGGAAGAGGCGCGCCAACGAACGATCGTCCAAAGGCGTCAAAAGCGAGATTCTGAGATGAGCTCAAGCGCTCTGACACGACACAGGTGGACGAACTTCCCACCGTCTTATGGTCTATTCGTTCATACCCGCAGTCGGCCGAACAACGGGGTCCACACCCTTTCGGCTCGTGTTTAGTCTTGGCAGCCCTCATCCTCCGGAGTGTAACGCTGAGCTCCGCCAGGTCGGTCTGATCGACCACGTCGACCGAGCAAACGGTCTCTTGACCTTGCCCTCGCGGAAGAAGTAAGATGCGTGCCTTTGCTCTGATCGGCGCATTACACCGCAAGCCCTTCGCAGACATGCGTCTTGGTCGATCACGACCTAGGAAGCTCCTTGTTGGGGACTTAGCCGAGGCGGATTGGTATTGTCCGGCACCAACAAGTTATCCCTCATGGGAGGGCCCTATAGAGTCGTTTCAGCGGATCGCACGGGGCTTCTGACTAGCGATGCCCGATGGCGAAGAGCTTTCTAGCTCGTGGAACATAGATCAACCGCAAGTTTTATGTGTAATCTCTATACCTTTAAAGCTTCAATAAAGGATATTCTCCGATTTCTATCATTCATGTCTTTTTTCTTTATGAGCGTCTCTGTAATTTTTCTTCGAGACACGACTTTCGCATTAGCTCCTTAGTGCAGGGTATCACGAGCTTTACGTTCACCCCCGATGGTCGAGCTCAGCGTGGCGAAACTCTTAAGAATCAGCTCACCCCGCGTCCGGGTTTGAACTACAAGCTCGGTAGCCTTGGCTATTAAGTGCGTGCATAGTGCGTGGTCGTGGAGTTGGTGATTTATTCACTGGGTTAGCTTCTTTGCATTTCTTTTTTGAGTACTCCATCTCGATTCTGCGGTCATGGTCATTTGCTCGTCTTATACTTGTGTCCAAGGTCGCGCGTTGCTCGACCTTAGACCCAACGGTAGCTAGGATGTAACATCTGAACGACCTATGGATCTTGATCGCGAATAAGAAGCGCACACTTCAAAAAGGTAACTTAAACCGGTTGATAACATCGAATGTTTTTACGAGGATCAAGGATGTTTAAGCTCAGATCCTCCATCTCGCTAGCGCTTCTCTTCTTTCGAGCTTCGGTGACTCGCCCTTGTGTCGAGGCTTGTTTTGCCGGAGGGCCTCGTTAGTTGCGTCCGTGGCTCGGCGACGTTAAATCGTTGAGTTGGGCCAAAGCGGTCTTCCGCCCTGCCTATCACGCCCAAGTTTCTCCTCCAACCCGCGACTTTGGCCTCTAGCTCGGGAGAGCGCCTTGGTTGAGGATGATAGCTCGGCAACATCCTCTCAACGCCTCGACCTTGCACGCTTCGTCGTGGCCAGCGCCAGAGTCAGTGATGGTTTGCTCATTGGCGACTTCCTCAAGTGCCACGACCTTGGCGCAGCTCGTCGGCAAGCACTGGCCATGGCGGCGGCTTGTTCCTCGCTGCCTTCTCGAGGGCCTCGATCCTGGTGCAAAGGGTCTCGGCGCCGAGTCCGAAGAAGTTCTCTGCGGGCCTTCTCCAAAGAACTTTCGACCTTGGCGCGCTCCGCATCAAGGGCCTCGATCGCTTTGTCGCTGAAGCGCCTTTCGTGCTCTGCGCCTTCAACCCATGCTCGCGCGGAGGATCTGGTCCTCTCGAGCTCGGCGGCATGGGACACCTCGATGCCACCATCGTGCGACGCAGATCGTTGAGCTCACGGTTGAGCAGCTCGATTTCTGGCGTCGGCCTCAATGGTCGCTTGAGCACTGGCCTTCGGTCTCCCTCTCTTCCACGGCGTTCAAGATCTGGCGAACGCGTCGACATGCTCGTTGAGACCTTGAAGCCCTCGGGTCCGCGCTGCCAACCGCCTTGAAAACAAGGAACACGATTTGGTAAGTTGTCAAGAACACACAACAACGTATTAGGGGCATATAAGGAAGGTTCCTACCTCACGGAGTCGGTTTGTTGACGCCGCATTTGCTGAGAGAACTCCTCATTCAGCTCGTCGAGCGAGTGTTGATCTCAAAACCTTTGCCCGGTCCCGTGACCTAGGCCTTCTTCAATCACCGCGGCACACCTTGTCGGGGCCTCACGGACGACGTCGGCGGCGGCCGAGATCCTTCCACATCGGTACGCCATGTCGGACCCCCGACCGGAGGTACGGCGGTGAGCCGAACCTGAAACCTCTCGTAGTCAAGGTTCCGGCCAGCTCGATGGCGGGAGTTGCGCCGACGACATCGACCCAGCCTCCGGGGTGGAGTGTTGTGTTCCCAGTTTGAGAAGTTATGGCCGGGTCATCGGAGTGCCTCCCGTTGTCGTGGTCGCTCTCTGTGGCCCGGGAACCGCGTCTCGCCATCAGGTAGCGGTCTTGGTCGGCGGGGCCTCGGGGACTTCGGTGACACGGCCGCCAACGATCGTGGCGGCCGCGACTTGAGGGCGGGGACGCCCATGTCTCCCTCGATCTCGGGAGGATCGGCGACCGCGAGTACCCGTCTCGCGGTCTTTGTAATCCTCGGCCGATCGTGGGTTAGGGGTCCCTTCGTCCCAGGGCTATCGGGGCCTTGGTCGAACCCTCCGGCAGGCCCGGCTCGAGGCCCTCCGGCAGAGCGCCGCCTTTGTCCGAAGACCGGTCTGGGGGCGGCATGTAGGCGTCTGCCCCCTCCTCGGACTCGGACTCGCTCAACAATGTGCATTGTCGAGTGGGCAAGCTCGGGTCTCGGCTCGAGTCTGCAATCAAGGATAAGCACTAAGAAAACACGGAGATGGAGCAGGTTGCAAAGCCAGGCTCTTACATGGGTCGGTGGCCTCTGCCTCGTCGATGGCCGGCGATGGTCCTGTTGCCCCGAGCTCGGAGGAGGAATCCGCTTCCTTCCTCAGTGCGGGAGGCGAGCTTCGCGATGAGCCCGCACACTTTGCGGGGGCTCGGTGGTCTGGCGGCGGCGGCGCGCTTTGTTCTTTGCCAAGTAAAGAAACTTTGTTAGGCCCCGAGAAGCCAAGGGTGCGAGCTCGGGAAATTGGCTATGATCGTCTTTACCGTGGCGCGGTCACCCCATTCGATGTGAGGCCTCTTCGTCCCCTGGCGGTCAGCTCCAGTTGAGGGGAGTCTTTTCTTTCCCTTTTTGCTCTTGCCCTCATCGGGCAAGGGGAGCAGTCTCCGCGCTGTCTCCCACAACTCTTGATGATCCTACAAGCAAGCACGGGTCAGGCAAAGACGTGCGCATGTTCGGATGTGGTCATGGGTAATGGAAGGCTTACCTCGGGCTTTCGTTGCAAGACATTCTTCGGGACCGGGTCGTCGAGAGTGTACTCATACGCCAGTTTCCCGAACATTTCTGCATCTGCGCGACCGGGACTCCTTCGCCTTCTACGAACAAGAGCCATCGAGAGGAGGAAGAAGTACGAAGTCAAGCAAAAGCCTTGTGGTGAAGACCTTACCAGATGAACTCTCGCGGGTCTAATCGTCGCGTCCACTGATCTGGGAGAGCGGATGTAACCTCTTCCGCAGGGAGACACCCGATTCCGCGAAAAGTCGTTCGCGATCGCCTCCGGTTGAGACGCTGTGTGGCGCAAATGTGGATGGCGGCGATGGCTTCTGCGTCGGCGTTGAGTCCTCGATCTCTGGGGTCTCCATCTTCCTAGTAACGGCGGCTCCTTCAGATCGCAGACCTCCCCGTTCTCCCCCTTCTTGAGGTAGAACGGTAGCTCGACCATGGACCAAGAGAGTCCCTGCCGAGGATCTTGGGCGAGCCCACTTGACGTGTCACGCCCGGTAGTAGAGGCACCCGACCACGGGTCCTTCCGGAGCGGAAGAGGGAGAAATGGCGGAAGAAGATCGAGGGCGGGAAGAATCCCGGGAACCCTCGCATAGATGGGAGAAGACGACTAGGGTGAGGGCGGAATTGGGTACCAGGTTGATCACTTCAATTTGGCAACTGTCGAGGACGTCGGCCAGGAATTCGCTCTCCGGGGTCCGCAGCCCGAAGAGGGAATGCTGCTCGGTGCAGACGATCTCGTCATCTCGAGGACGAGGTTCGGTCTCGCCACCGGGCAACCGCCAGGTCACCTGATCCAATGTTCCCGTGGCCTCGAGCTCCTTCATCCTCGTGGCCGACAAGGTACTTTTCCCCGGCTTAGCCATGGCAAAAGCGTCGTGTGGAGATGGAAAGGCGATGCCTTTCGCGTAGAAGGCTTGGGAGGAGGGCGCAGCAGCTTTCAGGCTGATGATCCAAAGCTCGGGGTCTTCCACGGCGCTCTTGGGATTTAACCTCCTACGGCGCCTCAAAAGGCGCGCCAGGCATGATTAGGCGGGCTCAATTAAGACACAGGCGGCGGACTCGCTAATGCAGTGTCCGCCGCTGTTAGCATCCGTATCACTTGAAAAAATCAAAGGTCGCCAGTGTCTACGCCAGGGTTCACTTTTATGCGATCTCACCGACCTCGAACAAGGTTCCAAGACCTTGCAAGGGTTGCCGCCAGCGACCTATTGGGTGAGGCTCGAGGCCGTCCTTGGTGCTACTTCTACGACCTTGAGCCTCGGGGGCTAGCTGTCGGGGGCCGGGCAACCCTTGGTCGGTCAGCACAGTCAACCGGTCCCCTAGCTCGGAAGGCCTCGATCAAAGACTCGGATCAAGCTCGAGGCCGCTCGACCTAGGGCGCAGTATCTCCGAGCTCGGGGCCCTCACGACCTGCCGTTTGGGATGATTCAAGGTCGGTATGTTCCCTTGATCCCGCAACCGCCATCACTTGGCGCTATTCAGAACGTGGGATCGTGGAGTAATGCAGGCGCGCGCGGCGGGATCGGAACGGTTTCCACCGGCTATCAATGTGCATGAAGGCCACGATCCGAGGAATACTCCCGAACGTTGCAAGGAGAATGGGTATAAGACTGAGGCTTTGTAAACACTTAGGCAGGAGAACCCAGCGCACACACACCCGAGTTCAAGTTTAGACTTAGCATCGTCAAGATTGAGCTGTAACCCTCTCTTGTACTCACAAACATCAGGAACCACCACCGCAAGGTGACTGGAGTAGAGCTATTACCTTCTCAGGGTTCGAACCAGGATAATCCTCCATCTCGCTCGTTGTCCCTAGCTCCCACCATCGACCTCCTCGACCTCATTCCCTGCTCGAGCAAAGCGCAGTTGTGGTCCCATTTCTCATTGACCCCTACCTCATTTTCTGCGGTTGGCGATCCCGATCGTCGACAAATAGTTAGTCCAAGATGCATGGTTGTCTCAATTATCTCTTGCACTCCATTAACACATAATGGATGCCTTTAGATCAATTGAGCACAACCTAAATCAATTTGAATCATTTAATTGTGCCTTAAGTACAATAATGCAACTCATGCTTTATTATACTTAAGAACTATTCATTTGTCCTCAATTAATCACGGAACACCATCAACACATGATGAAGTGTTCTTTAATAATTAATAAGACAAATGAACTCAATTTAAATTATCATTTAAATTGATATGAGTATATATTAACTACACAAGTTTTCATATACTCATGTTGATGAAAAGTAATGATCCATTATATGTAAATCATATGGAAATGATCATTTCTCTAAATCATCAACTATAGAATAAACCCCACATGTATATGTGCATAAGTATGATTGACTTGGATATATATAATATGCACATATTCAATTTGATTGCATTGGAGCATATCCTATAATTCCACGAGTATACTATAACTAGGCAATTCAAATATATACTCAAGGATTTAGTTTCTTTGTCTTGATCCTTATATGTGTCAATAATGAATCAATCAATACAAAGAGACTTTCAAGTTAAACTACAAACTCCCCCTAAATATGTGCATCCATGTAATATATGAATTGAGAAACATAATGCACATTTTGTGGTTAATATAATGGGGACATTCATACTTTAACTTGACTCCAAAGTATGCAACTAATACTAAGATGAATACTCATACATACCTTGGGTTTTCCATTTTTCAATGCGATGAGACTAATCAAAGATATTCTAAGTAAACAAGTTAGTCTCGATATAAGATTTGTCATTAATAACAAAATCACATTAATGGATAATCACAATATTAGATTTGTCATTAACACCAAAACCATAACTAATGAAGGTTGAACTTACAATCTCCCCCTTTTTGGTGATTAATGATAAATCCAAGCTTAATACGCACATTTAGATTAAAATTAACATATCGAGAGAATTTAAGCTATTTGAATGCATATGCACATTTTAAACAATATAATCATTAACAATTTTTGAATGCATATGAGAATCAATTCTCCCCCTTAATCATGTTTAGCTCCCTTTTTATGATTAATGACAAATCCAAGCTTAATACGCACATTTGGATTAAAATTAACATATCGAGAGAATTTAAGCTATTTGAATGCATATGCACATTTTAAACAATATAATCATTGACAATTTTTGAATTCATATGAGAATCAATTCTCCCCCTTAATCATGTTTAGCTCCCTTTTTAAACCAAATGATATTAAGCTTCCTAATTCTCCCCCTTTTGGCATTAAACACCAAAAATGGAATTCTAAGATGATTTCTCTATGTAAATATTCTCCCCTTTGGCAAACACTTTTCCTTTTAAATATTCTCCCCTTTTTTTAATTATCTCTTTTTAAGCTCCTAATTCTCCCCCATTTAATTATCTCCTTTTAATGAAGGTCATACAAGAATTGAAATAGATACTTATGACCTAGGCAAGGAATTTGAAGAACTTTAAGCCAAATAAAAACTTGAAGGGTTATTCAAGAAGTAAAACAAGTTTTTATTTGAAGTGCGGTCTAAAAATAAGGAAAACTCGAAAAGAGACCATATTTGGGTTTGTGGATACCACTTGTAAAAATACCACTTGTAAAGATAGGCATGAGAAACAAAGTAAGGGTATCACACGGTTTATTTGAAACACATTCAAATAACTCACTCCTCATTTTATTAGGCTTTGCAATTTTTCAACATGATTCTCTTGAAGAATCCAACAAATTTGCCTAATAGGGTTAAACGAGGAACCCAAAAAGAATACCACTTGAGAAATTATATACCACTTGTAAAATTAATCTCAAGGGCTTGCTTGAAGATCCAAAAGAAATGAGCATTTTGAAATTTTTGATTTAAGAACAATGCTCAACTAGATATTTTCCTCTTTTATGAATTACAACTCATAAAGACTCTCACACAGAGAAATCTTAGGCGGTTGAACTTACAATTTTAGCTTGCGAGGAAAAATCTTAATCAAGAATTTGGGTATCGGAGTAAAACTACAAATAGGCAATGAAATACCACTTGTAGGAAATAATTGAATTTAACGATACCACTTTAAAAAGGAATTCAAATAATCACGGATATCACTAGAAGAAAAGAACAATAATGTAACAGCCCGATTTTTCTCTAGTCCGGTAAGTGAGGCTTGTCGCGCTAACATCTCCCATACTGTCGTTGCATCCTCAGTTAATAATAATCATACAAGTGTTAGGACATTCATCTTGCATTAAGAGGGAGTAGCAAAACCCTAAACATCATTTTCCAAACTGCACACATGCCATTTTGCCTTAGTCATTGACATGTGGGCCATATGAATAAGAGAGAGGAGAGTAGGCTGCACATACCTACCATATAAATTCTCACTTTACTCACCTCTACCCACCCACCTAGCTAGTCTATGACACATGGGACCTACCATTGCATGGGGAATTGTGGACTGCACATCTTTTCCATGTCCTTTCTCACTAAAACCACCCATACCCACCTCTTTACCCACACTATGACATGTGGGACCTAGCCCCACATGTAAGGTATGAGTGGGCAGCCTATATAAGCCCTAAACATTGGTTTCTCCTCCCCCATACTGCTCATTTGTTCATCCTCAACCCAGAAAACAGCACACCACCTTTTCTCCAACACTTGCCATATCTCCCCCACAAATCCCCTCCAAACTTGAGTTTTGGTTTGTGCATGTTACACCATCTTGAAGCCAAGATCAAGAGCTTCAAATCCATCCAAGTGGATTCTTGGGGCATCAAGTCTTTGGTAAGTGGCAATCGCTTTTCCTCCCTGTGCTGAAAATTTTGCTCTTGTAACACATTTCTATCTTCTCCATGGAATCCACCCTCACACTTGAATCGGGTTGTGCATGTCGCGTGGAAGCTTGAGGAGGAGGGCTAGTTGTGGCTGTGAGCACGAGCAAGTGGCGGCATTATCGCTCACGTGAGCGAGGAGGAGGTGAACCGTGAAGAACCGCATAGTGACATTTTCATCATCCACTCACCAAACCAACATCCATCAAGTGCACAAACAACCCTAGAGTGGTAAGAATCTACCCTAGTTCATCCCCTTGAAACCCTAGCCCATTCCTTTGAAGTGTGGAGGTCAATAGACACTTTGTCGCTTTTGAAACAGAGAAGCCTAGCTCGGATAGTCCGAGATTTCACTCGGACATTCCAACATTTTGGATACTCCAATAAAGTTCCTGACAGTCCAATAAGAATTAGCTTGAGGGCTGCGGGTTAACCGAGAGGGTCTGCTCGACATTCCGAGGTGACCACTCGGATAGTCCGAACCGTCCGGATACTCCGAATGTAATTTTCGGATAGTCCGAATATAGTTTCAACTTCAGACCGAGAGGGTCCGCTCGGATAGTCCGAAGTGAAACTCGGATACTCCGAACATAATTCAATAAAAGCTTTAAGACTTGAACTTTTAACGCAAAAACTCAATTAGTACTTTCATATTATGACTAGTACTACACATCATGAGCATTTCATGCATCTTTTAATCATGTGCATCATTTGAATTCTTGATTTGGTGTTTATGGACTTGGATTTTCTCGTTAGGTGTTGACGTTTCGGAGGGCACTCCCGAGTACGACTACGCCTTCGAAATCAAGAACGAGCAGCAAGGCACTATTTTATTCCTTGACCATGATTGCTCCTACTAATTGCAATTTATGTTTTGGAAGTATTTTATCAATTGCATGCTTACTTTCAATTACAATTATGTTTGGGTAGAAATTCGTAGCTATTACCACCTTGTGATGCCACTCCCTTATCATGTTCTTTCCATTTTCCATTGTCGCCCTAGATGGTTGGTTTATTATTATTGTATATGGGTTCGTGCGTGAATTGCTTAGCCATGCTTAGAACTTCGTTAGAAACCGCGATAGATGGACTTAATCCATCGGTCGCAATGATTGAGAATTATTATGATGATGTTGATTTTAATTGTTGATTAATGAGTAGAGATATTGGTTAAGGACCCTAAGGATTAAATCCTGGTGACGTCTTTTTGAGTAACTATCGTGTGAACCACACGCCGTTTATGGGACCGGCGTAACCAAGTACTTGTGTATGACTAGGGTATGTAAACCATGTGCACTCGGAATTCCTTGAGCTTAGTAGAGCGTCAAGGAATGTCCGCCGGAATTCCTTGGGCTTAGTGGAGCGCCAAGGAAGGTCCTCGGAGTCCCTCGAACTTTGTTGAGTTGGGGATCTCCAACAACGGGTGTACTCCTTGATCCACACACACCCGAGCACGGGCACGCGGGATCGAGGGTCACATCATCCGGATGGTTTAGATACACTACCATGCATATTGAAAATGGTTTGTCACGCTCACCTCGGCCGACACATCTAAGGAAATGTGTTAATAGCTTGGCTCACGAGTGTGACGTGTCGTGTGGGTAAAGTCGTATCTCTGCAGAGTTTAAACTATTCGAATAGCCGCGTCCATGGTTAAGGACGATCTCTTGAATTGTCAACATCAAGTAGTATTAAGGACTTGGTAAGAATGGGATGGGAGTGGAAAATAGACACAAGTATTGAAGTACTTGTGTGTGTGTAATTGAACATGAGCGATGGAACTCGTGGTTCTGAGAATGCTTGAAGGCATGATATGAATTAATTGAACATGAGCGATGGAACTCATGGTTCGGAGAATGCTTGAAGGCATGATATGAATGTGATTATGATGATGTTATATTATGTACTAGACTTTGCAAATGTTTACTAAATGCAAATCTTTCAATCTATACTTGCTTATGATTTATCTCAAATATTGCTTTATGTTTGAAGTTGCCATTATGCCTTCCTTTGATGTAGCAACCACATGTAGTTAGAAATCAACATGCAATGTATATTATTGTGCGAGTACACTCTTTGTACTCAATCGGATTGTCCACTTGCTGCAGGTGAGGATGAGGCACTGCCTGGGGACTTTTACTGGGTAGATTTCGACAATGCTAACGTTTAGTCGCCGTTCTTGCCCCAGTTGGTTGCCTGAGGGTTTGGGGGCATGCCATGCTGGACCTTTTGTTGTTTATCTTATGTTTTCCGCTGCTACTTGATGTAATAACTTTAAATATGTCGTTATGGACAGCAGTCCTACTTTTGGTATGTAATAACGCTTATGCTTCCGCTAATTATGTATGTGTTGTGATGTCAATGTTGGATAAGAGTGCTCGTGTTGGCGAACTATCCGGGACCAACACGGTATAATCACGGGACGCCCGAGGTTCCCTTGATTCACTCGAGATATGCCATGCATTTGGGTGAATCAGTGGAGTCCCGGGGACGGTTCCCCACAGGCTTGGTATCGAGCCATACCGACCGTAGGTTAGAAACGGCCATGCTACGATTAGTTAGAGTATGCTTTGAGTCCGAAAATTATTTTGCTATCAAATAATTTCAGAACTGATAACATTGTGCAATTCCTTTATTTCTTACCCCTCTTAGTTCTGTATCTTACCCCTATGTTCATTTGATTGTGCAAACAAGTTTCTAACTCCTCTTATCCTTTCAACATGACAGATGAGTTTTGGGCCATTGGTTTTGGTCACTCGCGCTGAAGATGTGGAGGGCTATCCTTCCCTCCTAAGGGATATGCTTTGGAGGGCCAACTTCACCTATGCACCCAAGTACGCGGTCTATGGTCGTGCTACAGGACCTGGATTGCGGACCTACACTGCCACAGTTCACATCATCGCTAGGATGGTGACGGGGAGCATTCCCTATCACTTTCAGGTGAGGGGGACGTCCGTAGGAATGGCCATTCAAGAGGTGGCATATGTTGCCATGTGCCATCTCCATCATGAATTGTGGGAGCTGACATTGCCTCCTTATCAATACTTCCCACAACGAGGATCGACGGATGAAGTCAACAGTGTCGCTGAAACCGAGATAGGAGAAGACCCTTCAATTCGCCAGTTGTCGGGTTTGGTCCGTGCCTTGGACCGGGCTAATCGTTGCCTTGTCCATGAGCTGTGGGAGACTCGTGCCCATCTCCATGAGGCACAAGGGCATCTCCACCAATTCGTTCAGATTAACTTAGTGCCAAGGGACGCATTGTATGGGCGCAACTCCACGACGCCACATGATGCAAATTTCCACCTACTTTTCGGCTTCCACATGTGCTCGATAGAGATCGAGGACGTTGTGTCCAACACCGCATCAATTCGGGAGGTGTGATGCGTCGGCGTGTCGGGAATCTCCGGGGTACCTAGGTTCTATATAGGATCACCCGTCTCACTAACCCCTTGGACCCCGAAGACACCGGATCGCCGGGATATCATCTTTTGGATGTGTTTCCCCATGGATTCCTTAGAGACATTTGAGTTGTTCGCTGAACTAATTTAATTGATGTAATAGGCTACCTTATGAACCTATGCTAGCTCTTGTATTTGGACTTGTCGCCTTTAGCTATCATTCTTGACCTACGGGTCGTGAACTTGTGCTATTGTATCGGGACCTTGTTATTTGCTTTCATGGATGATGTTGTGGCTTAAAACCTTTTTATATTGATGTCTTTTGGAGTTGGTGCATGTTTTCTTGCTGCATACATGTAGAGTTTTAATTGTGTGATTTGCTGTCCAGATATTTTAAATTCAGCATTGTGGTGGCTCTCTCTGCATTTGTTGCTTATTTGGTTTTGGCAACAGATGACGGAGTTACCACTGCTCCTAAGCTCAGCGCGGACGCGAGGTCGCAATCCACCGCTCCCAAGCAATCGGGATCCAATTCAGGGGTCACTCCCGACCACCCGAGTCCTCGCATCGCCAAAATCAGCACCACCTCGCGGAGGAGGAACTTCCACCCTCCTACCATGGCTCAAGTCCTCGCCCGATTGAGCAAAACCGCAAGATCAAACTTTGATCCTGCAGCAGATCGCCCGAACACGGCCTCGCGCCCAGCCCCTTTCCGAGGAGCCGAGAGGGCAGACATCACGCCGCCGGCCGGACTTGGCGAAGTTTCTCGCACGCAGCCGCCAACGCTTCTCCGTGCGGTGCGGATCCGCTCGAGGCCGATGATTGGCTTCGGACTATTGAGCGCAAGCTGGCCATCGCTCAATGCCCGGACCATGAGAAGGTCCTCTATGCTTCGCAGATCAACTCGATGGTGCGGCGTGCGATGGTGGGACAGCTTTATCGCCATGCAGCCCGCGATCATGTCATCACTTGGGCGGAGTTTCATGGCTTTCCGCGAGGCTCATGTTCCCGCGGAGTTATGGCAAGGAAGAAGCGTGAATTTCTCGCATTGAAGCAAGGAGCAAGACTGTCATGCATTATCTTCACGAAGTTCAACTATTTGGCTCGATATGCTCCGGACGAGGTCTCCAACGATGAGCGCAAGCAAGAGCGCTTCATGGAGGGACTTTCGGATGAGTTGCGCCTAGAGCTCGCTGCTCACAACTTCCAAATTTCCAGCACTTGGTCCACAAGGCTATAGTGGTGGAAGAGAAGTGGGGAAAATTGAGGATTCGCAAGCGCAAGCGAGCCGCACAAAATTCAGAAGCGGCAACTTGCAGCCACCGCATGGTGCGCCTCGCTTCCAAACTATCAAGCTCGGCACCGCCGAGGCCTCCAACATTCATTGCTCGCCCACCGCAGTCAAGTCTTCCACCAATTGTAGGTGGAAATCAGCAAGGAGCCAACCCTCAAGCTCGTCCAATCCTTGTTTGCTTCGGTGCAAACAGCCGACACTTTGCACGCCAATGCCCACAAAAGAACCAAGCAACGTCGGGATTCACCCACTATTGCACCAGGCAGCAACACCTTCACCTCGACTAACGCCCAAGAACCGCACCAACCCCACCACGTGGTCGTATCAACCATGTGACTGCCGAAGAAGCTCAGAATGCACCGGAAGTGGTGTTGGGTACGCTTTCCGTCAACTCCTACCCGACTACCGTATTATTTGATTCCGGAGCATCTCATTCATTTATTAAAGAGAAGTTTGCTGTGCATCATGAGTTCTCTATACAACTTATGCATCCACCACTTCTCATTAAAACCCCGGGATCGGAATTAAGGACCGATCGAGTCTGCCGGGAGGTAAAGATTGAGATTAATGGGGTAGAATTCCTAGCTGATTTGATCATGATTAAGACGGAAGGGATTGAAGTTATTCTTGGGATGGATTGGCTGTCCAAACACCAAGGGTGCATCAATTGTGCAAGCAGATCCATTTCACTCACTAACGCAAGCGGCAAACAAGTTGTGTTTGCATCAAATCCAGTTTATGCTCACCTCTATGCCTTGAAGGGTGAGCCATTCCTTGGGATAAGTAGCATACCAGTGGTGTGTGATTACCCAGATGTGTTTCCAGAAGAGTTACCGGGGATGCCACCTGATCGGGAGGTTGAGTTCGTCATCGAGCTTCTACCCGGAACGGCCCCGATATCAAAACGACCTTACCGTATGCCTCCCAATGAGTTGATCGAGTTAAAGAAACAACTTACGAGCTGCAAGAGAAGGGTTTCATTCGGTACGAGCTCCTCACCTTGGGGATGCCCGCGATATTTGTGAAGAAGAAAGATGATAGCTTATGGATGTGTGTTGATTACCGTCCATTAAATGAGGTCACGGTCAAGAACAAGTATCCACTTCGCGGATCGATGATTTGTTCGACCAAATGACCGGAGCCCGTGTTTTCTCCAAGATTGACTTGAGGTTAGGCTACCATCAAATCAAGATTAGATCGGAAGATATCCCAAAAACAGCATTCTCTACTCGTTATGGTCTATATGAGTATACCATCATGTCTTTCGGCTTGACTAATGCACCGGCCTATTTCATGAACCTTATGAATTCAGTTTTCATGGAATATCTCGACAAGTTCGTTGTCATCTTCATCGATGATATTCTTATTTACTCCAAGTCCGAAGGGGAGCATGAAGTACACCTTCGGGCAGTCATGGAAAAGCTACGAGAGCACCGGCTTTACGCAAAATTCAGCAAGTGCGAATTTTGGCTAAAGGAGGTTGCCTTCTTGGGCCATGTGATCTCGGAAGGCGGAGTTGCGGTTGACCCCGGCAAGATACAGACTGTACTCGACTGGGGGCAGCCTAAGACCATCACGGATGTTCGAAGTTTTCTCGGGTTCGCGGGTTATTACCGCCGATTCGTGGAGAACTTCTCCAAAATCGCTGAAGCCATCGAATCGAACTTTTGAAGAAGGAGAATAAGTTCAGATGGTCAGCAAAGTGTGAGGCAAGCTTTCAATTGTTAAAGGTTCGCTTGACCATCGTGACTGCTCTTAGTTCTCGGGATATTCACAAGGGCTTCGACATTTATTGCGATGCATCCCGCCTCAGGCTGGGTTGTGTACTTATGCAAGAAGGCCGAGTTGTGGCATATGCATCGAGGCAATTGAGACCTCATGAGATGAATTATCCCACCCATGATTTAGAGCTGGCAGCAGTGGTACATGCTCTAAAAATCTGGCGACATTACCTCATCGGTAATCGTTGTGAAATCTACACCGATCACAAGAGCCTGAAGTATATCTTTACTCAAGCCGATTTGAACTTGAGGCAAAGAAGGTGGCTTGAATTGATCAAAGATTATGATATGGGACTCCATTATCATCCTGGAAAGGCCAACATTGTTGCCGATGCTCTGAGCCGAAAATCCCAATGCAATCGCCTTTCAAGAGAACCTAATCGGATGCCATGTGCGCCGAAGTTTCAGAAGCTCAACTTAGAAGTGGTTAAGGAGGGATTCCTTACTGTCATGGAAGTTAAATCTAACCTATTGGACCAAATCAAAGAGGCTCAAAAGACAGACAAGGGCCTAGCACTCATCCGAGCCCGCATCAAGAAAGGCAAGGCCAAATGCTTCACCGAGGACCCACAGGGTGTCTTGTGGTTTGGCAAGCGGCTAGTGGTGCCAAATTGTAAAGAACTGAAGGCACTGATTCTTGATGAGGCTCATAATTCCTCATTCTCCATTCATCCCGGGAGTACAAAAATGTACCAAGATCTGAAGCCAAAACTTTGGTGGACCCGGATGAAACGAGAGATTGTCTGTATGTCGCCGAAAGTCACGGCGTATGTCACGGGTGAAAGCCGACCATTTATGCGCAGCAGTACACTTCAGCCACTGCCCATTCCTATGTGGAAGTGGGAAGAGATTGGTATGGATTTCATCACCGGGTTGCCCAAGACGCAAAAAGGTTTTGATTCCATATGGGTAATCGCGATGATTGATTTAAGATCGCTCATTTCCTTCTGTCAAGACGACGGATCCAAAGGAGCAAGTTAGCTGAATTATATCTGCATCGAATTGTATCTCTTCATGGTGTTCCCAAAAGGATTGTCTCGATCGAGGTACCCAGCATTACCTCGCATTTTTGGCAATGCCTCCACAAGGCCATGGGGACCCAACTCTCTTTTAGCACCGCATATCACCCTCAAACCGATGGACAAGCCGAGCGGTGAACCAAATTCTTGAGGATATGCTTAGGGCTTGTGCCCTTACTTATGGCAAGAATTGGGAGAAATGCTTACCTTCGCAGAATTCTCCTACAACAATAGCTATCAAGCTAGTCTCCAAATGAGTCCATTCAAGCACTCTATGGAAGATCTTGCGAACTCCACTTAAGCGGTCCGAGTCCGAGAGAGACCCTCTTTGGTCCCGAACTAGTCGCCGGGCGGAAGAGCAAGTTCGATTTATTCGTGAACGGTTGCGAACCGCGTAGCCTCGCTAAAAGAGCTACGCCGATCGCCGCCGTCGTGAGCTTAAGTTCGAAGTTGGCGATCACGTCTATCTCAAAGTCTCGCCAATGAAAGGTGTTCGTCGGTTTCAAGTGAGAGGAAAGCTAGCCCCTCGTTATATCGGACCTTTCCGGATTTTAGCAAGGCGAGGAGCGGTGGCGATCAATTGGAGCTTCCTCTTCACTAGCCGATGTACATGATGTCTTTCATGTCTCTCAATTGAAGAAATGTCTTCGTGTCCCAACCGAAGCCACCGAGTTGGACACTCTTGAATTGCAACCCGATCTATCCTACAAGGAGCAACCCATTTGTATTCTCGACGAGAGGGAGCGTGTTACTCGAAACCACACCATCAAATTCTTTAAGGTTCAATGGAGTAATCACACCCCTGATGAAGCCACATGGGAGCGTGAGGATCATCTTCGAGCCGAATACCCCTACCTCTTCAATGAAGCGGTGTAATCTCGAGGACGAGATTCTTTTAAGGGGGGGAGGCTTGTAACAGCCCGATTTTTCTCTAGTCCGGTAAGTGAGGCTTGTCGCGCTAACATCTCCCATACTGTCGTTGCATCCTCAGTTAATAATAATCATACAAGTGTTAGGACATTCATCTTGCATTAAGAGGAGTAGCAAAACCCTAAACATCATTTTCCAAACTGCACACATGCCATTTTGCCTTAGTCATTGACATGTGGGCCATATGAATAAGAGAGAGGAGAGTAGGCTGCACATACCTACCATATAAATTCTCACTTTACTCACCTCTACCCACCCACCTAGCTAGTCTATGACACATGGGACCTACCATTGCATGGGGAATTGTGGACTGCACATCTTTTCCATGTCCTTTCTCACTAAAACCACCCATACCCACCTCTTTACTCACCCTATGACATGTGGGACCTAGCCCCACATGTAAGGTATGAGTGGGCAGCCTATATAAGCCCTAAACATTGGTTTCTCCTCCCCATACTGCTCATTTGTTCATCCTCAACCCAGAAAACAGCACACCACCTTTTCTCCAACACTTGCCATATCTCCCCACAAATCCCTCCAAACTTGAGTTTTGGTTTGTGCATGTTACACCATCTTGAAGCCAAGATCAAGAGCTTCAAATCCATCCAAGTGGATTCTTGGGGCATCAAGTCTTTGGTAAGTGGCAATCGCTTTTTTCCTCCCTGTGCTGAAAATTTTGCTCTTGTAACACATTTCTATCTTCTCCATGGAATCCACCCTCACACTTGAATCGGGTTGTGCATGTCGCGTGGAAGCTTGAGGAGGAGGGCTAGTTGTGGCTGTGAGCACGAGCAAGTGGCGGCATTATCGCTCACGTGAGCGAGGAGGAGGTGAACCGTGAAGAACCGGCATAGTGACATTTTCATCATCCACTCGCCGAAACCAACATCCATCAAGTGCACAAACAACCCTAGAGTGGTAAGAATCTACCCTAGTTCATCCCCTTGAAACCCTAGCCCATTCCTTTGAAGTGTGGAGGTCAATAGACACTTTGTCGCTTTTGAAACAGAGAAGCCTAGCTCGGATAGTCCGAGATTTCACTCGGACATTCGAACATTTTCGATACTCGAATAAAGTTCCTGACAGTCCAATAAGAATTAGCTTGAGGGCTGCACGGGTTAACCGAGAGGGTCTTTCCGACATTCGAGGTGACCACTCGGATAGTCCGAACCGTCCGGATACTCGAATGTAATTTTTGATAGTCCGAATATAGTTTCAACTTCAGACCGAGAGGGTCCGCCGATAGTCCGGTGAAACTCGGATACTCGAACATAATTCAATAAAAGCTTTAAGACTTGAACTTTAACGCAAAAACTCAATTAGTACTTTCATATTATGACTAGTACTACACATCATGAGCATTTCATGCATCTTTTAATCATGTGCATCATTTGAATTCTTGATTTGGTGTTTATGGACTTGGATTTTCTCGTTAGGTGTTGACGTTTCGGAGGGCACTCCCGAGTACGACTACGCCTTCAAATCAAGAACGAGCAAAGAAGGCACTATTTTATTCCTTGACCATGATTGCTCCTACTAATTGCAATTTATGTTTTGGAAGTATTTTATCAATTGCATGCTTACTTTCAATTACAATTATGTTTGGGTAGAAATTCGTAGCTATTACCACCTTGTGATGCCACTCCCTTATCATGTTCTTTCCATTTTCCATTGTCGCCCTAGATGGTTGGTTTATTATTATTGTATATGGGTTCGTGCGAATTGCTTAGCCATGCTTAGAACTTCGTTAGAAACCGCGATAGATGGACTTAATCCATCGGTCGCAATGATTGAGAATTATTATGATGATGTTGATTTTAATTGTTGATTAATGAGTAGAGATATTGGTTAAGGACCCTAAGGATTAAATCTCGGTGACGTCTTTTGAGTAACTATCGTATAACCACACGCCGCTTATGGGACCGGCGAACCAAGTACTTGTGTATGACTAGGTATGTAAACCATGTGCACTCGAATTCCTTGAGCTTAGTAGAGCGTCAAGGAATGTCCGCGGAATTCCTTGGGCTTAGTGGAGCGCCAAGGAAGGTCCTCGAGTCCCTCGAACTTTGTTGAGTTGGGGATCTCCAACAACGGGTGTACTCCTTGATCCACACACACCCTTTGCAATCGGGCACGCGGGATCGAGGGTCACAAATATCCGGATGGTTTAGATACACTACCATGCATACCGAAAATGGTTTGTCACGTTCACCTCGGCGACACATCTAAGGAAATGTGTTAATAGCTTGGCTCACGAGTGTGACGTGTCGTGTGGGTAAAGTCGTACCTCTGCAGAGTTTAAACTATTCGAATAGCCGCGTCCATGGTTAAGGACGATCTCTTGAATTGTCAGTCACTGGGCGAGTATTAAGGACTTGGTAAGAATGGGATGGGAGTGGGAAAATAGACACAAGTATTGAAGTACTTGTGTGTGTGTAATTGAACATGAGCGATGGAACTCATGGTTCGGAGAATGCTTGAAGGCATGATATGAATTAATTGAACATGAGCGATGGAACTCATGGTTCGGAGAATGCTTGAAGGCATGATATGAATGTGATTATGATGATGTTATATTATGTACTAGACTTTGCAAATGTTTACTAAATGCAAATCTTTCAATCTATACTTGCTTATGATTTATCTCAAATATTGCTTTATGCTGAAATTGCCATTATGCCTTCCTTTGATGTAGCAACCACATGTAGTTAGAAATCAACATGCAATGTATATTATTGTGCGAGTACACTCTTTGTACTCAATCGGATTGTCCACTTGCTGCAGGTGAGGAAGAGGCACTGCCCGGGGACTTTTACCGGGCAGATTTCGACAATGCTAACGTTTAGTCGCCGTTCTTGCCCCAGTTGGTTGCCTGAGGGTTTGGGGGCATGCCATGCTGGCCCTTTTGTTGTTTATCTTATGTTTTCCGCTGCTACTTGATGTAATAACTTTAAATATGTCGTTATGGACAGCAGTCCTACTTTTGGTATGTAATAACGTTTATGCTTCCGCTAATTATGTATGTGTTGTGATGTCAATCGTTGATGAGAGTGCTCGTGTTGGCGAACTATCCCGGACCAACACGGGTATAATCACGGGACGCCCGAGGTTCCCTTGATTCACTCGAGATATGCCATGCATTTGGGTGAATCAGTGGAGTCCCGGGGACGGTTCCCCACAAATAAGATCCATGATACCACTTGGAGAAAATAAAAACTCAATGATACCACTTGTAAGCATATGGAATGACTAAAGGCTCAATTGATACCACTTAAAATCAACTCACAAAGAATTGATACCACTTAAAGGAATTATCGATAACATCGATGAATATCAGAGCAATATTCTCAAAGCAATAAACACTTACGGGTATCGAAAGAAGATAAGCTCAAAATAGATCAGTAAAATCACAAAGATTTAGTACCAGAGCAAAACAAAAGACATGATATCACTTGGAAGCCAATAAGTGCCAAAAACTTGCAATAGATAAACTCCCCAAGATATTCAATAAATGAATCATGGAGTTATTTGCATTTGAATTGCACAAGTTTTGTCTTTTCAAAAGATCAAGTGAATATCACTCTTTAGATTAATTAAAGTGCTCATAACTGATACTGCAAGAAAACTCTTTCAAATAAATTTTAGAGCTTTTCAAATTTTGCACAAAATAACTTTGGGATCACAAGAAACTTTTACAAAAAGAATTTTTGAAAAAGGAAGTACCAATCAAAAGATATCCCAAAAGGAAACTCGAAAAAAATTCTGAAAATTCAGAGTCACCCTTGCCATGGCCGGTCCGACCGCCCTAATGGCCGGTGCAACCGCATGGTGAGCGGTCCAACCGCACTTGACAGCCCGAAAACTGCAGACTTTTGCAAATTTTATCAAAAATGATTCAAATGAAGTCCAAAAAATTTGAAATTTTGCAGAGATGAACTTTGGACTATTTAGAAGGTTTTTCAAAAGGAATTTTCTCAAAATCAATTTTATTTTGAAAGATATGGCAATTTGCGTTTTGAGACACAAAAGGAAATTGATTTTCACGAAAAGCCTTAAAATGCAATTCAATTTGGATTTCATGCAATTTCAATTTTCATGGCTTAGATTGGTGTATCAAGAATGTTTCTAGCCAAGATTTATAATGAAATCCAACTTGAATGCCAACATTTGAGCTATATGCCTAAATAGGCCATTTTGGATTAAATCAATTCGTTTTTGAGCCAAATTAGATTTCAACATAGAATTTTCATTTTGAAAACTTGTAAAAGATTTGAAATACATAGTAGAATACTTTTTCAAAGCTTTTCGCAAATTTTAGTCTTTTAAATATGATTTTTGACTTTTGACCTAAATAGTCCTTTTTGAAGAAGCAAATAGAAATCAAGTCAAAATCAACAACACAAAGATTCAAATGAAGCATGGGGTAAGATATATGGATTTGAATTTTGTGTATGAGTCTAGAATACCATTTTGAATCAAAATTCTACACAAAAATTGATCCAAATGGAGAAACTCACTAAGTGCAATAATATGACCATTACGGGTCAAGCATAGTTTTTCGGCGAGTTTCAAAATCAAAAAACTTTTGCTAGGTTGGTCTTTTAGAAAACTTTTGAACACAAAAATTGTTAAGAATGACCAACTCTAGAATTTTCGTTTTGGAATTATTTTCAAAATCTTTTTACTTTTAATTCTATGAAAATTTTAAGTTTAAATCCAAAACAAGATACTAGTAACTAGCTTTTGGAGTTAAAACTCATTTTCTTTTCAAAATAGATTTTGTGAAACCAAAACCTTTGAAAAACATTTCAAAAGCATTTGTATATATTTTAAACTAGTTTTTCACAAGATTAGCAATAGTATATAAAGTTTTGACTTTTGGCTAAATGGTTGATTTTGAAAATATATATATATATATATATATATGCACTTATATTAATATGGGCACACGTAAGGATGTGATACACATGGATATGAATTAACACTCCCCCTAAATGTGCCACTGTCTAACTTGCTCAAGATTTGCAATAAGAGAATAGATAAGAGGCGAGAGCAAATTCTTACAACAAGTAATCTAAATTGATTTTTCATTTATATTTCAATATAACCTACACAAGGCTATAAGACATAATAGTAATCAATTTAAATACTTGTTACCCGAGATGGCATTGGCTCATGATAAACTTGATTTTCTTCATGCTTGACACCACTTGTAGACGAATATAATTCTTCTCCTCTTGAGTGAGCAAGCGTCCAATCCATCTCAATATTGCCTAAAAATCTTTTAGGCGATTTTTGGTACCCAATCCTTGTTGGGTCCACCAATGTTAGTCACAATAGATTTAGAAACCCAAATGGTCCAAATTTTAGCATTTTTAAATTGACTAACATGACTAGAAATAGAATTGCAATAATTATTCCTCCTAGGCAAATAATTTGCATTTTTATGAAATGGCTTAGGAGGGCAATGATACTTTGCAAAACCATTTCTAGTTTGATCTCTTCTAAGCATATGATAATTGAAATTATGCATTGGCTTAGAGGATCTAGTATATCTAGCAAATGTTTTGCTATTGTTATTTCTCCTAAGCAATATATTAGAATTGAATTGAGTGGGCTTAGGAGTCCTAACAATTTTAGCAAACCCATTTATAGATTTACTCTTCCTATGCAAATGAATATCATTTTGAGCCGGCATAGGGGATTTGACAAGCTTGGCAAACACATTGCCATTCTTGTCATTCCTAAGCAAATAATTTTCATTAATTAGAATAGGCTTAGGGGTAGTACCTTTGGGACAATCCTTACCGAAATGTCCCTTTTCCCGGCAATTGAAGCACGTCACGCTATTTGGCCCTCTCTTGACCGATTTGACTTGCTCCCTGCCGGTTTGCCTCATTGTTGATGGTGTGGCCTTGTTATCCACTTTGTTAGGGCACACGGAGGCGAGGTGGCCCTTCTTGTTGCAATTGAGGCACTTGATTGCCTTCGTGTGTCTTGCATTGTGCCTCATCTTGCTATTCTCCCTCTTGGAGTTGTAGCTGAGTCCTCGCTTATCTTGAGGCGCCCTTGGCTTGCTCAAGATCTCGTCGAGGATGGCTTTTCCCTTTACGCACCTCTTCAAGTCATTTTCCAATTTAATGACTTGGGCCTTGAGCTCATTATTTTCCTCTACAAGGCTAGTCTCAACAAGCATAGAGGAAGTACTAGCAATTGAATTAGAGCAACAAGGTATATCATCGCTAGTGGTGGATATGCATTTATTAGATGAATTGTTTGTGATAGGAATTGAGTGAGGCAATTCATCTACTAAATCACATTGAGTAGCAATATCCATACTAGCTTTAGTGAATTCCTTGAAAAGGATTTTCTCATGATTTTCTTTTAGAACATTATAATCATTTTGAAGTGATTCATGTTCTAACATTAAAATTTTATATTTCTTTTTCTCCTTTCCAAGAAATTCATTGAGCTCCTCTAGCATATTCATTAATTCGTCATAAGAGGGCTCATCTTCGGCGTCACTTACATCATTTTTAACTTTTGCCATGAAGCAACGAATTTTTGATGGGAGTGAAAATTCGTCGTCGCTTGAGGCGGAGGTTGAGGTTGATGGAGATGCCGGTTCTTCAACACTTGATGTTGAGATTGAAAAATCATCGACCGACATCTTTTCCTCAATGCAATCCTCATTTGATGTGGTTGATTCAAATAAGTCTTGAAGCTTGATCCACATTTCATGAGCGCTCGAGAGGTTGCATATGAGATTAAATATTTCTACGCTCACAACACTAAATAAAACGTTAGTAGCTTGAGCGTCGAGATGTAGACATTTCTCCTCTCCTTTAGTAGGAGCAATATCATTGATTGGAGAAGAAATGCCGACATCTACGATCCACCAAATTTGTGGGCTCATGGATTTAAAATAATCAATCATAAATAATTTCCATTGAGCATAATTAGATTCATTAAGCATGAGTGGATCGTGAGAGTGCACTAAACCTCTAGTCGCCATCCCTTTTACTCTCTAGACGGTTAAGCCTAAAGTGAGAGTGACCGTGGCTCTGATACCACTTGTAGGGTCGAGGATGCGCCTAGAGGGGGGGTGAATAGGCGTTTTAAGAAATTAATCGCTCACTAAAATTGATCGCTCTAATAGGTTTTAACAATTAAAGCCTAAATCAACTAGGCTCACTAGTGCACTTAACTAAATTATGTCTCTACACAAGAATTGCTATATTGAACAACTAATTAATACTAAGCAATTCTAGATACTATTAAGTAATTGAACAATATACAATAAATGTAAATACTTGAAAGTAAAAGAGACAAGAGGCAAACGATGTTTTTCCGTGGTGTTCGGAGACTTGCTTGTCTCCCTAGTCCACGCTTGAGGCAAGCCCACACTTGGACCAGCTCCCGCCGAGCACCGCCTCTTTCCACTAGTTGTGGTTTTTCACGTCAGCGTGAGGCTCAACCCGAACCTTCACAAACTTCGCCGGGGCTTCTCACAACCTTGAGAGCTCCCACGCACGACGCCTACGCCGTCTAGGAGTCGGCAACCTCCAAGAGCAACAAGCCCCTCCTCCGCTTGAACTTCACCGAGCACAACGAATGTGCTCCCGGTGATCACCAAGTGCAACACATGCACAAGGACCTCACTCAAGTGCAAAACATGCACAAGAGCCTCTCAAACCCACTCCTAATTGCAACACATGCAATTAGTTCACTCTTTAGCTCAAGAACCAAATGTGAGTGTGCAACACATGCAACACTTCACCCAAACACTCAATAACACCAAAGAACACTGCCCTAAGCCCCCCAGGATTTATAGCCCCCACACGAAAACTAGCCGCTTGGGGGCAAACAGGCAAAACCGAAAATCCCGGTCCAACCGGACCTCACCCGGTCCGACCGGCCCTCACAGGGCAACGGTCGGAAACCGACCGTTACACGGCCGGCGCAGACCGCACCGCCTCCGTCAAGACCACTCGGCCGGTCGCACCGACCGAGCCGGTCGATCACCAAGAAAACCATCGCAGCAAGACTCTTCAGAAAACGACACTCGGGCCAGTAGATCAAGATCACTTTGATCAAGATTTACCAGGCCGGTCCAACCGCCCAACACAAAACGCTCCGGCTTTTAGCAAACTTTTCTCCTAATATCCAAATGCTATTCTTGAGCCTCAAGGATGATCAACACATGATCATTTACCCGCAAAACACATTTGCACCAATTTAACCCATGCTCAAAGAATTCAACTCAAATTTTGAAAACACATTTCGCAATGACTCAAGAACTATTTGCAAATCAGATATAAATCAAACTCGAGTTTATGAGATTAATTCCCTAGCCATGCGAAGGTCAACACGAGACCAAATCAACTTGCCAACACCTGCAAGCCCTATTCACATGCTCTCGAATTCTGACTCATAAACCTCGCTTTATTCGCACAACTAACTTGCAAACAACACAATAAACACATTTCATGCTTGAGCACTACTCTTTGCAACACATGCAAAAGTCTAGCTCCAAGCAACATCAAATCAAGATGCATGAACTCTATAATTGCAACATATGCAATTCTCTAGTTCCATGCAATACCAAAACCAAACATCAACTAAAACCAAATCACACGTATGAGCTCTTTACTCGCAACACATGCAAGCCTCTAGCTCCATACAAATCACACAAACATCAAATCGTGCTTGAGCTCTCTCCTTTTGCAACACATGCAAAACTTAGCTCCAAGCAACCACACGGTTTTTAGAAAGATTGTTTTGCGAAACCAAAGCATGAAGCTTCAACATTTGCAACACATGCAAAAATAAACTTCATGCAAAAGCCAACGCATATTGCTTATCCTATTTGCAACACATGCAAATCAAAGCATAATGCAAAAACCAAATGCATATACTCTTTTATCTTTGCAACACATGCAAATCAGAGCATAATGTAAAACAACCAAGCATAGGCTTAACACATTTGCAACACATGACAAATGGTTAACCCATATGCAAAAACCAAATCAAATAAGATTTGAGCTTGAGTGAACGCGGGATTGAGATCATCAACACATGATGAAGCTCAAACGAAGGGAACGACCCCTCTTAATAGTACGGCGATAAATACTAGACTCAAAGACTAGAAAGTCCTTAGCCTATCTAATTATACCTTCGCCGCCCGCAAGCAATCCCCTTTGGGGTCTTTATGATCTTCGCATATTTGCTCCCCCGGGATCATCACTCGACTCCTCTTTATCTTCGGGATCTACTCTTGACGCCCATCACCTCATGATGTCGTCATTGTCCCGTTCTCAATCATCCTTGGACTTAACCTAACTCAAACACAACTCATAAAATAGTTAGTCCAAGATGCATGGTTGTCTCAATTATCTCTTACACTCTATTAACACATAATGGATGCCTTTAGATCAATTGAGCACAACCTAAATCAATTTGAATGATTTAATTGTGCCTTAAGTACAATAATGCAACTCATGCTTTATTATATTTAAGAACTATTCATTTGTCCTCATTAATCACGAACACCATCAACACATGATGAAGTGTTCTTTAATAATTAATAAGACAAATGAACTCAATTTAAATTATCATTTAAATTGATATGAGTATATATTAACTACACAAGTTTTCATATACCCATGTTGATGAAAAGTAATGATCCATTATATGTAAATCATATGGAAATGATCATTTCTCTAAATCATCAACTATAGAATAAACCCCACATGTATATGTGCATAAGTATGATTGACTTGGATATAATATGCACATATTCAATTTGATTGCATTGAGCATATCCTATAATTCCACTTAGTATACTATAACTAGGCAATTCAAATATATACTCAAGGATTTAGTTTCTTTGTCTTGATCCTTATATGTGTCAATAATGAATCGATCAATACAAAGAGACTTTCAAGTTAAACTACAAACTCCCCCTAAATATGTGCATCCATGTAATATATGAATTGAGAAACATAATGCACATTTTGTGGTTAATATAATAGGGACATTCATACTTTAACTTGACTCCAAAGTATGCAACTAATACTAAGATGAATACTCATACATACCTTGGGTTTTCCATTTTTCAATGCGATGAGACTAATCAAAGATATTCTAAGTAAACAAGTTAGTCTCGATATAAGATTTGTCATTAATAACAAAATCACATTAATGGATAATCACAATATTAGATTTGTCATTAACACCAAAACCATAACTAATGAAGGTTGAACTTACACCCGTGCGATCTACTGAAACGACTCGATAGGGGCCCTCCCGCCGTGGGGATAGCTTGCTGGTGTTGGACGGGCCCTGAATTCGTCTTAGGGCGAGGTCCCCAACAAAGAGCCCCTTAGGTCGTACCGACCGAGACGCATGTCTGCGTTGAGCCTGTAGGTAATGCGCTGATCGTAGCAGTGCACGGCATCTTACTTCTTCTGTCAGGGTAAGGTCGAGAGACCGTTCTTGCTCGAAGTCGATCTGATCGACCAAGTCGACTGGCAGAGCCTAGCGTGACCTCTCGGAGGCGGATTTCGCCCGCATCAACACAAGCCGGAGGTGTGGACCTGCTGCTTTCGCCGATAGGGTACGAGTAGACCATAAGACGGGAAGTTCGCCCACCTAGGTCGGCCTTGTCATTCGAGCTCATCTGATACTCGCTTCTCGATGCCTTGGACGATCCGTCCGCTAGCACGCTCCACTGCTCCATTGCTCTGCGGATGGGCCACCGAAGCATAGCATGCTTTGGTGCCTGTGTCTTCGCAATATTCCTGGAACAGCTCACTGGTAAATTTAGTCCCATTGTCAATGATAATTCTACATGGAACCCCATACCTGGTGACCACAAAAAAGCGGAAAAAACGAATGGCTGCTCGAGCCGGGGTGGTCGAGATGGGCTCAGCCTCGTTCCACTTCGTGAATGTGTCGGTGGTGATGAACAAGAACTTCTTACCCCTGACGGCTTGTGGACAGGACCGAGGATGTCGAGCCCCCATGTCGAGAAGCAGGGCCAAGCGAGCGGGATGGTCTAGAGTTCGTAGGCGGGTTCCGAGCATGGAACTGGCGAGCTCGACATGCACGGACGATGTCACGAGCATCCTGAAGCGCAGTTGGCCAGCAGAACCCCCTGCGGAAGACCTCACCGACCATCGTCCTGAAAGAAGAGTGTGCTCCACAAAGGCCTTACCTCCCCTGGTTGAAAATTGATGGCGACACCAAGGTCTCGGTGACGACGCCCGAGGAATCGCGCCATCGGACGAGCCGAGATTGGACAGAGATCTGCGCCCGGGTTGCATTTCGGTGCGGCTCGAGTTCCGTGTTCGAACTATCTCTTCAATTCGCGCCTCGGCGAGATACTTTGGCTATCGAGTCTCCAGCCAAGCAAAGCGGTCTTTGCCGAATCAAGGACTGTGAGCCGAGTCGCCCTTCACGACCAGTCGACGCACGCCCAAAGCCTTGCAAGCTCGTAAGCCCGCCAGGAGAGCTCCATACTCTGCCACATTGTTAGCTGCTGAGAACCCAAAACGAACCACATACCTCAGCTTGGCCGCGTGGGGTGAGAATAAGAATTCCAGCCCCCGAGCGCGCGAAGGATCTCGAGCCATCGAAGCACACGATCCAGAGTTTCTCCTCCTCGTCGAAGGATTGCCTGAAATGAACCGGCTGAGGGCGGAAACAAGGGTGTGGAGTTATCGCACGGGAACCGCGCCGAGCTCGAGCCCGATTTAACGGATCCCATCGATGCGCCACGCCCGAGATCCTAATGCTGCACCTTCGATGAGCGGTTTACCGGGCCCCACGTGGGCGCCACCGCCGACGATCGGGATCGCTCGACCGCAAAAGTGAAGAGAGGTGTTAGTGTGTAAGGGACCCACCGACCTTGCTCACCGGAGGTTTGCGCTTGCATCGAGAGGTCGGAGGAAGACGATGTAAAGCGCGACACAACGAAGTTATATCGTTCAAGCCCCTCGGCGTAATAGCTCTCGCCCGCCTTTCTCCGAGGCGAGGAATTCACTAATTGTGCGTACAAAGAGATGATTACAGCTTGAGCCTGAGTGCTCTGTTGGTGTTTACTGGTCTATCGCTCATGAGTCCCTGTGTATACATGCCTTGCGAGGCCTTATATCCTTCCTAACGTTCCTAGAAACGGCCGGGAGAGATTCCCGGAGATCATGGCCTCGCACGCCTTGAAGATGGTCAGAATCGCCTGATTAAGCCGCCCACGCCACTTTGACTCCTGCATTCTTGGATCTGGTAACCGCCGCGGGGCGCGTGCTCTGGTCCCGAGCTAGTCCTCTCGAGCTGGAGTCGAACGCTTGCCCTCGATCATGAGGTCTTGACACTCCCAAGCCCTAGGTCATGAGGGAGTTCGCGCAACCTAGGTCTTGGTCGGCGACGCCACTCCCGAGCTCGAGCTTGGGCCCCCCGTTGATCGTAAGTTTGACTTTGTCGGAAGTTTCTTCAGCCCTCGTCACCCACCTTCTTCTGTTGCAATGTACGCTCGACTACTTGGGCAATCCTTCATAACATGGCCCATCCCCTTGCATCGGTGGTACACAATTTCCGTTGTTCGACCAATGGAAGCCACCGATGAAGAACTCTTTGTTGGTGCCTGCACATGGTTAGATTTACTCACCTCGGTACTGTGATGGCGGTGATGGTGTCGCTGAACGCGCCTTACTCATGGAGGGGCAGCGGAATCAAATGTAAAGGGGTGGCGCTGATTTGGTTGTTGCCTGGCGTCGTCTTTGGTGTGGGTATGTTGTCAAATTGCTCCTTGGCCTTTGTTGTTTTCCCCGCAATTCTTTTTACGCCAACATAGCAAGTCGAACAATCTATTGATAGAATTATATTCTTTGTAATCAATTATGTCCCTAATCTCGCTACAGAAACCCCCATAAAAATGAGCCATCTTATCTTCCTCATCCTCAATTACCTCACAACGCAACATGCCTATTTGTAGCTCTTGGTAGTACTCCTCAACAGATTTATTATTTTGACTTGCTGCCCAATTTCTTGAGCATATCACGCTTATAGGAAGGAGGAACAAATCTTCTACGATAGCTTGTTTTAATCTATCCCATGTATCGTGCTAATCCAAATTTACAATTTCATTCCACCAAATGATAGCAAAATCTTTAAACTCACTAGTAGCTTGTCTAACTCTATGTATCTCAGAACAAGATAGGAGTTAAATTTTTGTTCAACTGTCATTTCCCAATCTAAGTAAACTTCAAATCATAAGTACCGTAAAAAGATGGTATGGTAAATTTAACCCTAGGAAAAGAATCATCATGTCCACGACCATTACGAGGATTAAAATTGTTACCTCCCATACCTTGACGGTTGTTATTCAGGCGTTGTTGTTGTCGCACATCCTGTGCAGCGGTGCGAGCGGCAAAGGCATCGTGGCCCTCTCCATCCACATCATCTCCCGCAACAGACTTTTCTTGATCTTCCACTCTGCGAGCTCCATTGGGAGGCGGCTGTCTCTCAAAATTTTCCAACCTGGTAAGAAGATTGGCAATGCTTCGCTTATCCTCTCCAATCTTTGGTCGTTATCTTGGCCGATCCTTGCGATGTTTGCGCTGATGTCATTGAGTGCGTTGTTATGCTCGCTCCGTAACACACTCATCTTCCTCATTACCGCCATTGTTAGTTGAAAGAAAGACAAAAGAAACAAAAACAATCGGTGGTATAATCCCTAACAACTACTTTGGCGGCGAAGGTGGTTTCACTCACTCTCAAGCCGCCTTACCACGCTCTTACAAGTGTTCTTACCAATGCAATGTGGTACAACCGTGGCTGATTCGTGATACCGTGATAAGCTTGAGTGTAGCGATTGTTTAATTGAACCCGAATCGATCGTAAGAAAGGTGGAGCTTGGAAGGCAAAGTATAGTAGCAAGGATTAGCAAATTTCGAAAATAGTTAGCAAAGCTGAATAAAGATTCAAAGTTCTTGTCACAGTTGCTGGCCTAAGCGTGCTCCTAGAACTAGTTCAACCTAGCAAGGGATATATCAAAGCACAAAGGACTCAAAGGATGCAAGCAATTCTGATTTTCTACTTCTCTTTCTCTTCTCTCTGTTTTTTTTGCCGGTTTGGCTCTTTCTCTCCTCTTATTTTTTTCACTTCTTTTTTTTCTAACACAAATATATACCTCTTAACTCAGAGGAGAAACAAAAATCTCACAATTTGAAGCAACAGACGACAGGAAACAAATGTCCAAAAGAATTGACAAAACAGGACAGCAAACTTCCGGGCGTCGAAACTCGGTCTTAGAAGCTTTTTTTTAGGGTCAAAAAATGCATAGGTCTAAAGACCTATGGAATTTTCAGATGCGCGTTGTCGTCCCCTTCGAAACAAAAAAAATAGACCCAAATCGGAGTTCGTATGCAAAAGTTATGCCAGTTTTAGTTAACACTGCACAATCTGGAATTGCTCGCAAATTCAGATCTTTCTCCCGGTTAGGCTAGAATAGGATTAGGTTTGCGGGTGAAAAAGGATGGCCAGCGGTGCAGGGCAATTGACACAAGGCGGTTCACGACCTATCTAGGGTTTGCGGAATAGGTTTTATAATGCAGAGCAGCGGCAAGGACCAACCGAGAAGAATTCGGTTCGGTTCTAGGGTTGGCGACGATGGGTTGATAATTGATGCAAAACAAGAACTAGGGCAACGGACAGGGACAACTAGCAACTAGAATCGCGATCTCAAACCAGCAACAAGACGATGACTATGGATCAATACTCAACAATACGACATCGAAAACGAAATTGCAAGGCTCAAAGGGTTGTAGGACAATGAATTGATGATGAACTTTTGTGGGGCGTTTTTCCGACTCTAGGACGATGGCAAAACAAAACTAAAGGATACAATGATACCGACGGAAACCGAGGCTCGATACCACTTGATGCGACGGTGGCCCGATCTTCCGGCTGTAGAGGTAAGTCGATTGGTGGAGACTCGACGTTGACGATCCGGCTTTCGATCAGAACCGATCCGAACCCAGCAATCGCTACACCACGGCTCCGTTAGTTATCAAGCTTGCACAAACACGGTTGACCTACCCAAGAAGGCTTATCCCTGCATGTGAATCGAGAACACAAGCAAGAACGTAGAAGAAGCAATCTGAAATTGCGAATTATATTAAGCACACGAGTTGGGGTTCCACAAACTGATGAACGGCGACACTGTTCAAAGACAGAATTGATCTAAGCAAAACCCAAGTCCTAGATGAGGGTTTGGGTGGTTATTTATACTAGGGGAGTAGGAGGGGGTCGTCCATAGCATTGGAGATCTAATACAACTCAAATTGAAAACACCAAGCCTACTTTGACTAGAGTTTGACTCGGACTGAAAAAGCAATGTTTGGTTTTTGTCAGTTTCTGGACGCATCTGAAGGAATTTTGAGGTGAGGCTAGATTATTTGGAAAGTAGACTCCGAGATATTTCAAACGTGTACTCATGGGTCTCCAGAGCCCTCCGGAATCAAAAGTTATGGCACTTTAAAGTCAGTGCTGTTGCTAAGGCCGAACTGGACTCGAACTCGGACTGAAAAAGTGTTCTAGATTGTTTTGCGTATTCCTGTTGACTCCGAAGTCTAATTGATCTGAAACCAGTGCCATTGGAAAGATTATCTCCTTAGCTTTCGATACATATGTGGATCATTGAAATCAGAGTCCGTTTGTGGCCTGGGCGATGATTTTAGTAAACACTGCTCCTGGTGGTCGAGGTAGTCGACTCCGAGTTGAATTGGGACTCCAACTCTGAGATGAATTGGGACTCCAACATGACTTGGACGTCCTCCTTGCCTCCCTCCTGGCCCTTGCTAGTTCCCAAGGCCTTCATGATCCTCTCCAAAGTTCCTAAGTACAATATAATCAATAATATCATTAGGTAGCATACCATCCTCACAACTATATACACAGGCACTTAGGAATGAGCTCACCTGTTGATTCAAATGCCGTGCTCGTGCTCTTGTGATGGGTCCTTGCATCACAACTGGAGAAGTCTCGGGCGTATGCATAGGAGTGATGTCCTCATCAAATGTCTACCATATGCAGAATTTAGCTACAACAACAGTTACCAAGCCAGCCTAAAAATATCTCCATTTGAAGCATTATACGGTCGTCCATGTAGGACACCGTTAAATTGGAACGAGACGGGTGAATGTCAAATATTTGGACCCGACATCCTTACCGATGCCGAGAAAAAGAATGCCATGATTAGAGAAAGACTGAAGACTGCACAATCAAGGCAAAAGAGTTACGCTGACAACCGACGCCGCGAGTTAAGCTTTGAGCCAGAGGATTATGTATATCTGAGAGTCACACCGCTCAAAGGAGTTAAAAGGTTCCACACCAAAGGAAAACTTGCCCCAAGATACGTGGGTCCATTCAAGATCTTGAGCTACAGAGGTGAAGTCACATACCTGTTAGAATTGCCGCAATCTTTGGCAGGAGTGCACGACATATTCCACGTGTCCCAACTCAAGAAGTGCCTTCGAGTGCCAACTGAACAAACACCTTTGGAAGAGATCGAGCTGCAAGAAGATCTGACCTACAAAGAACATCCAGTTAAGATCTTGGACACAGCTGAACAAGAAACTAGGAATAAGACAATTCGTTTCTGCAGAGTTCAATGGAGCAATCACTCGGAGAACGAAGCAACCTGGGAACGTGAAGAAGACCTGAAGAAAGAATTTCCCAACTTATTCTCTAGCCAGCCCTGAATCTCGGGGACGAGATTCTGTTAAGGGGGGAGGTCTGCAACATCCCAAAATTTGTTTTAGTATATTTATGGCATTCTTGAAATATTAGAAATTTTCAAGAATGTATTTGGAATTTTTGGAGTTAAATCGAATTTAAGCCTTATTGAATTAATCATATAAAATAAAGATCATGTGTGTCACGTGCGCATAAAATCTCAAAATTTAGTTTAAAATAATGACATTTGAAAAACAAGAATGTTCCTTTCGAATATTTTCAAAAACTTGATCTATAAATTAAGTTGTTGATTTTATAAAAATCTGTACAAGTGTCTGATTCACTAAAAGAATTTTTGCAGAAAATCTGTATATCAAAAAAAATATGAAACCAACTTCGTTAGGTTCCAAATATTTCATAGTATTTTAGAGAATTTTTCCAAGATTTTTAGAGCCTTTCTACTATTTTATCCCTGGCGCTTTCCTCTCATTGACACTATTCAAATTCGAATAAAAAGGGAATTTGAACAGTATCATCTTCAACCTCCAAAAAAATTGAAGTCTCTATCTCCCGTGAACATCTCTATTTCTTTGAATCACCATAACTTCGCGATTACTCAACCAAATCGAGTGAAACCAGTGGCATCACGTCGGCAATGAAGGAAGGATTAAGTGCCCGGCCATTACTCATCATTAAACCACCAGAAACGGTTGCAATAACCCCAAATCCAAAAATCGTGTTTCAAGCCATAACTCGGCCATTTCTAATCTCCTCCAATCGTGCAAGCGCTTGAAGTGTGCGTATTGACTCCCTCTATCCTGTGCTCACTTACTCCCGGCGATTGCTCATCTCCTTTCTCACCAAATCAACCAAAAACCAGAGTTCATCACCGTTCGTGGACATCACCATGTCATCTCTCAAAACGATGAGTCTTTTTGAAATCCGACCGCGTTATCTTGTTCGCCTTAATGAGAGGAACATAAGCCCTCAAGAAATTTCAGGTTTTGTCAAGAATTGAGCCCGAATTTTATGTTTGTTCTTCGTCGTTAGAGCTCGGTTCGTCGTCGATTTCTCCCAATCCGAAAAATCAATCTTGAAGGAGAACGCGGTGCTACGCTAGCCGAAAAAAAAATTTCTACCGCAAACACCCAGGAAGCATGCGAGTCAAAGATCATGGAGCGTTACCCTTGGAGCACGTTAGCAGCAGAAGTAGAGTGGGTGAAGCCTCCCCGCGTGCTCCGAGGCACTATACGTAGTCGAACACGATATGGTAGAACTTCTCCTTGTCACGGATCGCCGTCATAGCAACGTTGTGGTAGTCGTACAGTTGATGTAGCCGATTGAATTGATCGGCGCCAACACAAGAGCGATGACGCCTCTTCGGTATCCACACGTCCGGGGTGGGATCACCGCGCGCTGGTGTGCTAGCACCCATGCGTGCGGCTAGGGTTTTAGGGGACAGTGGGAAGCAGCGACGGCTAGGGTTTGTGGTGGGGAGAGTCCTCTTGCTGCACGCCCCCACGCCCCCTTTATATAGAGCGCACTAACGGGCCTTCTACGATAGAAGCCCACTAGGACTCACGCTAATGGATCTTCTACAATAGAAATCCATTAAGACGCCAGAGGATCCAAATCCACGTAAACCCACTAATGGATCCAATCCATCGACATGATCCAACCCGCTCGAGCAGGTGACCCATTAGGCTCATGTACAAGTCGGCAGCGGTCCAGAGAACCCTTTCCTGCACCACAAGTCAATAACGGTACCTAGCAGCACATATTGACCCCGAATGTACACAATGATCGAATCAAATGAACCTTGATACACTCACATAGGATCCTTTTGCCACATGATATCAGTCAAGCTCAAGGCGAGAAGCGTGCCACCCTTGTGATAGCTTAACAAATTCACTCATCAATGTAATGGATATAATTCGTGATTAACACTTTAATCACTTTGGCATGGCCATGCACTTTTCCTTATCCATCCACACCGAGGGGCCCAGAGATATCTCTCCCATTATCGAGGAGGGGCAAATTCCATCCTGATCTCTTATATCTCACATCATGTTTCATGGCATACCCGTAAGCTACCTTTATAACTCCCCTGCTACGAAGAAGCGTTTGATAGCCCCAAAGTATACAATTACGCATGCTGAGAATCAATAAGAATCTCAGGTCAAAGGATCGTATAGGTATACCACTCGAGACTACACTCGATGGCACTTCTAAGATAACAATCTCATCGTTGTCTCGAGCGGTCTATCCAACCCCATGTTCTCTAACATGTGCCCACATTATTGATTTGATATCTCCATATCTATGGTATGTGAAACATTACCATCAATCAATACATGTGCTGGTTAGATCACTATTGTCCCACATAATGATATGTGACCAGAGATCGTTTAGAATAATATCATATAACCAATGTGTTTCACAATTAAGTCATACTCAATGAACAAAGGAGTGATATTTATTCATGGAACCGATAAGTACATGAACATAGACGTATGATACAATCATCTCACATGATCGCCTCTAGGGCATATCACCAACAAATCTTCCACGAGCAGACTGCGTTCCAACGGCGGAAAACTTCGTCACGCGTTCTCCGTTGGTCCAGAAGGTAAAACTCAGATCTGTTCATGTCATATTGTGCCAAATGATCCCAAATAGCTCTCTGTAAAATTTGGTTATGTTTCATATAGTACTTTAATAGTTATGACCGTTTGATCTTTTGGCTTCAGCAGCCGTTCATCGGCAGTTTGCGATATGTCTGTTGAGTTGCCGCCAAATCTGGCTATACCGTTGAGTTTGTGTCCCCTTTGTTGTTCCATCCTCCAAAAATTTTAATATTCGTTCCCCGCCGTTGCCACCGCCAACACCGCCGCCACCAACGCCGACCTCCGTCCGACCTGCACTCGTCGTCCTGGCCATCGCTGGTTGTTTCTTCTCTGTCTCACTTGCGTAGCCAAGACACCAAGCCAAAGAAACGCATGAAGAATACGCATATATATGATGAATAGTACCATGCATGAATTCAGCCGAATCGTTAGTTGTACATGAATTTTTCCAAAATCGTGAAATTTGTTATTTTCATTACAAAATCGTTATAAGTCCAAACTGCATGCGACAAATTTTGTAAATGATTAAAAATCAATACCTAGCTACGTTAATTTTACTGAAATTTTATAAATCAATTTATACTGTTAAAATATTCACGTAAAGTCCAAACTTACGAATTTTGTAGCTCTTAAACTATACGTCCAAAAATATCAAAATAAATTTTATAAATCTTTGAAAATGCTAAATTAAATATTTGGAAGTTTTCAAAAAGTTATGAATTAGTTTGATTTCTGGTATTTTCTAAATGTGTGTTTGTACATTGTTTTGCATGTCTATTTGGTTATTTATCTGTTACGCTTAGACGTCGAGATGTGTGAGGATGCGGATTTCGAGGATCAAGCTCCAGACCAAGACCTAGACCAAGACTCGCTGCTTTATGAAGGCAAGTTGTGCTTTGACCATTTTGATCCTATGCTTTCAAAATTACTTTGTTTTAAATTATGCATGCTAATTTGTTTACAATGTCTTCAAATAGTTTGGGAATTAGCTAAAACACCACTTGTCAATGTCCCCTTGTCCCTAATAATTGTATGCCTTGAAAACCTCTGTCCCCCTAGATTGGGTTATATTATGTGGTTGATATAATACACCACTGTGGAAAAATTAGAACACGGTAGTTCTGCTTAGCCATGCAAAACGTTTCATTGACACAATTCTTGTGAGAAAAATGGAATATTGACTAATGAGCTATGGAACGAATTTTGGAAAGTGTGACATGTGTCTTGATTCTGTTGATGGCACGTGGTGCGTGTAACGAACCGGGGTGATAAAATTGTTTAGACTGGGGCAAGTGGCAAGATGTTAAGTGGTGGACCAGATGTGGCACCAGGGCGGTTGCATTTGGTTTTTATGACATGTTGACATGATGAATTTTTGGTTAGTCTTGCCTCGGTCAATTAAGGACTTAACCTTGCAAAAATTTGAATTGAGCTAACCATACAACCACAAGTTCCGGAATGGGACGGACCTAGCTGAGTAAATTGTGAAATCTATTCTTTGGTACTGTCGTGGTGGTGTGAGTTCCGGGTGTACGGGTGAAAACTCACATGGCGCAAGAGAGGGGCCCTGTTGTGGAGGTGTATCCCTTCAGTGTTGAAACCTTAGCGGGCAGTACTGGGTTTAGACCGATCTTTGGAAAGGCTTTGTTACGGTTACTCGTCTTAGTGGTGTTTGACTGTATCTTGTGCGTAAAGTGTATAACCTCTGCAGAGTGTACAAACTATTCGAATAGCCGTGTCCACAGTATTGGACATTGCTCGGGGATTACAGTCAAGGGTTAGACTTTGTTAAAAATGTGGTTGGGTTAAAAGATGAAGTTGATGGAAGTATGGATTAGGATGTGGAAATGCTTTTACTTAACTTCTGGAAAAGTTATTGTTAATTCTACTTGTTTTTACTGCTTTCGAATCTACTTATGATACTTGTTAAATGCGGTTTATTGCAAATTAACCTTTAAGCCATTCCATTGGAATAAGCCTGGCATGTAGCATATTAGGTTGCATTCTGTGCATAGCTTGTTGAGTACCAATGTACTCACCCCTCCATAATCACAACATCAGAAGATGAAGAACCGCAAGCATTTGAGGAGGAGAAGAATGACGACCCGACTAACTAGGAGAAAGGCCCAGTCAGTTGCCTGTGGCAAACTGAGGTGCCATGAATAATTTTATAATTCCACTGCTGTTATTTGTTTACTCTGAACTCAGCCCTGCGTGGCTTAATATTGTAAGGCTGACCTTAAGGTCTTAACAATTTAATTTGAATTAAATACATTATTGTTATTATTTCTGCTGTGTATGTGTGATGTTATTCATCTCTGTTGTATCTATGAGCACCAGCGTGATCGTGGACTGGTGTATCACACAGAGTGTTCGGAATTCAAATTCTGGGCGCGACATCTAGCCCACTAGGATAAAACGCTTGGCTAGCCACATGGCTAACCACTCGGCTAATCAACTGGATAACTACTCGGCTAACCACTTGGCTAACCACTTAGTTAACCACTTGGCTAAACAATTGGTTAACTACTTGGCTAACTACTTAGTTAACCACTCGGCTAAACACCAAACGCCATAAGGACGACTACCAGCGTCCCAAAGATTTTGACAGAGAACTCTTAGAAACTCAGACATGGCAACTTTACTGAGTTCTTGACAAAACCCTTGCCCGCAGTAGAGTACTTAACCAAGAAGGAAACCAGTCAAGAAACTAAACACGCACAGCAAGGACTGGAGGCACTCGACACTCGGCTTTCACCAAAGGAAGAAAACCAGTCAAAAAGCTAAACGTGCTTAGCAAAGACAGGAACCACTCGGAACACAGTACTTAGCAAAGAAACCAGTCGAAAAGCTAGAGGAACTCAGCAAAGGCTGGTAACACTCGGCACTTAGCACTCAGCCAAGGAAGAAAAACCAGGCAAGAAGCTAGAAGTACTCAGCAGAGAAAATACGACATGGTTGGAAACTTATCAAAATGCTCCAAGTCACAAATTCAAATCGGATCAACCTTTAATCTAGTCTCTTACTTTTCGGATCAACCTTTAATCTAGTCGATTACTCATCACACAAAGGTATAGACCTTCACATGGTCTTTCAATCTCCCCCTTGGTGAGTATATTGACAAACATACCGAAAAGGCATCGAGATGAGATTGAAGGCAGAAAGCATTTTGATTACAAGACCAAACTTGATCAGGAAGAAGAGAAAAGAAAGACACAATGACCAAGTCGGTAGAAAAACTCTTAAACACATTGAGAATGCCAAGATGCCTTTTAGACAATTTCTCCCCCTTTTGGCAATATAGGCATCAAGATGGCTTTTACTGTTCTCCTCCTCTTTTTTGTTTTTATGCAAATAATGCAGCCTAAGATAGCATTGAAGATTATCCAAGTGATCAACAAGATAGGTTATGATACCAAGCTAAGTTATGGTAAAAATAGAGTAAGCTAAGGCATGTTCAAGTGCAAATAATCATGTTGCTAGCAAGATTGAATTGAAACCATGTCATTTTTAGCAAGAATGTACATGAGCAACATTTGTCATAAGTTTCAATACTAGAAGCAAAGCCACTCAAAGGATCAAATAGAGAACCTAGAGTTCAACCTACTCAACACTTTGGGAAATCTAGAAGTTCATACAAAGTCCTTCAAGCTTATATATATTTCCCTTTTTTATGAATGCAAATTTTTCTTTGAATCTTTTGAAAGACATGGCGGGGTGCAAATGTTTGACATTATTTGCATTCTTTACCCACATATGTTATTTTTGCATTTGTTCAGCAATTGACTTAAGCCATGTTCGATCATCTCAAGAGGAACTCTTAAGAGAATGATCTTGGTCATACACAATACATTCCAAGTTTAGCTCAAGTGCAATGAGAAGCCATCTTGTGAATGTAAGGTGTCGAGTCTAATGCACACAAAAAGAGTCAATTTTGCTTCACTTTCATTTTAGCATTTTCATTGTTAAGATAATGAAGGACTCGAGTATGGATCAAACAAGATTCATCCAAGTTGCTATAAGGACTCTAGAGAATTCCAGAATTTCACAAATCATGGCAAATACACCTATAGAAGAAACTTAGCAAGTAAACGTAATATACTTTATCACATTTTTTTTTAATTTTGCAAGCTTAGCCAGATAAATAAGGTTGGATATATCTAAGCAAGAAATTTCCTTCATAATAAAGCATGGTGTATAAAATGGAACATAGATCATTTGCATAATAGACAAAGCTCATAAAATAAAAAATCAAGTCTATATGCAATGTATGAGATAGATTCTTAAACTCCCCCTCAATATATGATTCAATTTTGAGCAAAAATCTGGTTTAGGTTGAGTTATTAATAAGATTAAACTCAAGAAAGATATCAATTGAATGAACCATAGGTAACTCAACGAAAAGACCAAAAACTTAGAACAAGGAGGAGAAGATAAGAAACTGACACCTGGGAGTGAAAGAGCAAAGGAAAAAGAACTTAAGATAATGCAGGAAAAACCCATAAGTACCCAGAGAGAAAACAGAAGAAATAAAAGACTGAAATAAGATATAATACATGGCACACAAATCAGCTCCCCCTCATAAAAGGCCGTAAGGGCTTGTGACTCCAAGTTCACTCCTCATGGCAACAAATCTAGAGCTATCCAGAGGCTTGGTAAAGATATCGGCCAACTGGTGGTCATTTTCCATGAACTGGAGCACTATATCTCCTTTCCCCACATGGTCTTTAAGGAAGTGATATCTAACATCAATGTGCTTGGTCCGGAAATGCTGCACAGGGTTCTTTGCAATGCAGATAGCAGAAGTGTTGTCACAGAAAAGTGGAACACTCCCTATCTCTAACCTAAAGTCCCACAAGGTCGATCTCATCCAAAGCACTTGGCTGCAACAATTGGCTGCAGCTACATACTCAGCCTCAGTGGTGGACTGTGCAACACCCGACTGCTTCCTAGATGACCAAGAAAAAAGAGAAGTGCCAATGAATTGGCAGATGCCAGAAGTGCTCTTCCTATATATCCTACAGCCGACAAAATCTGTATCAGAAAAGGCTCTAAGAGATAGACAGGAAGAGGAAGAGTACCAAATACCATAATCAATGGTAGCTCAAAGGTACCTGAAGATGCGTTTCACCGCCTGGCGATGAGAGGCACAAGGAGATGCCTGAAACTGAGCGCACATACACACGCAAAGTGTATGTCCGGCCGAGAAGCAGTTAGATATAAGAGAGAGCCAATCATACTCCGATACTCCTTTTGATCAACAGGCTCACCATCCTCATCGGGCTCGAGGACAGCAGCGGTGGCCATAGGAGTCATCACGGGCTTTCCATTAGACATATCAAACCATTTCAAAAGGTCCCGAGTGTATTTCCCTTGGTGAAGAAAAGTACCCTCCTAAGTCTGCTTCATTTGGAAGCCAAGAAAGTAGCTCAACTCACCCATCATACTCATTTCAAATTCTGTGCTCATTACTTCAGAAAAATGAGACACAAGAAATTGAGATGAGCCACCGAAGATAATATCGTTCACATAAATCTGAACGAGAAGGAAATGATAATCTTGGTGTCTGTTGAAAAGAGTTTTGTCTACTAAATCTATTTTGAAACCATGACTAAGAAGATAGGACTTAAACCTTTCATACCATGCTCTGGGGGCCTGCTTAAGTCCATACAAGGTTTGAGTTTTTGGGGTTCTCAAATCCTGGAGGTTGCTTGACGAAAACCTCTTCCTCAATGAAGCCATTGAGGAATGCACTATTGACATCTATTTGATAGAGCTTGAAACCCTAGGATGCAGAGAATGCAAGTAGGATCCTAATTGCTTCTAGTCTAGCTACAGGGGCAAAGGTCTCCTCAAAGTCAAGGCCCTCAATCTGAGTGAAACCCTGTGCAACTAGTTTAGCCTTGTTGCGAATGACAACCCCATTCTCACTCTGCTTGTTTTTTAACACCCACTTGGTCACAATGACATTATGACCAGTCGGGGGTTCTACAAGCTACCAGACTTTGTTCCTCTCAAAATTTTCCAGTTCCTCATGCATAGCATTAGTCCACGATTCATTGGATAATGCATGAGAAACATCATTTGGCTCAAAAGAGGCAACAAAGGCAGAGTGAAGGCAGAAAGAAGATAAGCCTGATTTTGAGCGTGTCACATGCTCAAACAGATCACCAATGATCTATTCAGGTGGATGAGAACGCTAAATGTGTCGGGGAGGACCCGAAGCAGATGTAGCATCCACCTCTTGAGCAGAAGAGGTAGGAACAGAGCCATTCACTGAAGGAGAGTCTGAAGGCAAAGGCAGATCTCCCTGAGGTGAAGAAATGGAAACAGGAGGCACCTCAGGTGTAGAGGGGACAGGATCAGGTGGAACACCATCATCTCCTTCATCCTCGTCCTCTACAAAGATGGTCTCGGAGAGATAAGAAGAGCCTAAAATATCGTGTCTAGCTCACAGGCTAGCCTCATCAAAGGTCACGCCACGTGTCTCTATGATCCTATTAACATCCCAACCTGCACCCTATAGCTACGAGAAGAAGTCGAGTAACCCAAAAAGATACCATCAGAAGAACGAGACTCAAACTTATCTAGGTTACTAGACTTCAAGATAAAACACTTGCAACCAAAAATGTGAAAATGAGAAACACTGGGCTTTCGCCCATACCTCAACTCATATGAAGTACGATGCAAATATGCTCTCAAGAAAACGCGATTAGAAACATGACAAGCAGTAGCTATAGCCTTAGCCCAAAACTTCCTCGGAGTATTGTACTCATCTAGCATCGTCCTGGCCATCTCAACTAGGGTCATATTCTTCCTTTCCACTATGCCATTATGCTGAGGGGCGTAGAACTGATGCTCTAGACCAGACTCCAAACAAAAACTCTCAAAGTAGGAATTCTTGAACTCCGTCCCATTATCACTGCGGATAGCTCGTAATGCACCTGGGAGTTCACAAGATAACTTACTAACCAAACCTCTGAAGTGAGAGAATGTCTCATCTTTCGAGACCAAGAAAAATACCCACAAATACCTCAAAAAATTATCAACAATGACAAGGACATACCACTTCCCACCTGTCGATTGCACTCTAGCCGGAACAATAGTGTCCATATGCAAAAGCTGTCCTGGTGCATTAGTCATCACTATGGTGACTAGAGGATGAGAAACAGTAACCATCTTGCCATGTTGGCAGGGAGAGCAAACTAAGTTTTTGACTATTTTGAGTTTAGGTAAATCACGAATGAGATCACAGCCGCTAATTCTGGTCAAATGATCAAAACCAATGTGACCAAGTCTCCTATGCCAGAAAGAGAGATCACGGAACTGAGAAGCAAACAAATAATGAAGAGAGCCTTTAGAAGAAGAGAAATCAGCACGAAAGACTCTCTCAAATCTAGAAATCCCGCAAACTAACCTTCCTGAAGAATCAAGAATTTTGCAGGCATTCCTTTTGAAGCTTACCTCGAAAGAGACATCAATAAGCTAAGAGACTTGGGCAATGACTCTACCTGAAGAAGCA